>JAQIXX010001425.1:0-34134 GCA_034700605.1 Willowsia nigromaculata
AAAATACTTAAGGTAGAATTAGAAGATTGGGCTTTGCAATTAGAGATGTTGGATTTGCGATTAGAGATGTTGGATTTGCGATTAGAGATGTTGGCCTAAAAAATTTAGTGGTCACATTTCTCTAATAGGCAATTTTAGAGAATTTAGATGTTAGAGAATGTGTCGGACTACCATATAATCGTATTTCCTCATCACCCTACTATGCCTTCACCTTGCCTTCATTCATCGTGTCAAAAATACTCATTAAGACTTGCAGTAGGGTGGAAGCAATCATAAGTGTATAAACATATGATGGAGCCATCCTAATGCCAACAGTTTTGCAATTATTTTTATCCATTCAAAATTATATTTATCCCATCAGAATCCGAGATCCAACCGTGCGGAAATCGTTTTGAAAGGTAAACAACAGAACGAATTACATTGCATTGTAATTTGGAAAATCATTCGTCACTGCGAATAAAAAAAGATGATATTGAGAAAAGTTATATTTTGAGAAATCAGTAAAACAAAAACTAACAACCAAGATTCATATATTTACATTGTATCTTTTCGTACTAGAAAAATTCCTTTAAAACGAACAACATTGTAATAATATTCCGCATGATGCCATTACAAATTTGTCAACCTAGTTTTGCAAATGCAACTCTATAATGTCATTTGCACCAATACCTGTCGTAGCTTTTAAATATCTTCTGGAAATGCTTTCCAGATTTGAATCCTTCAAGTTTTATTAAAATGTATTTGATTTTCGTAAGCGTCCCCTCCCATGTAATGTTGAAATAGAAGCTGCTGCAAAAGTGCCACACATTTTTGCAGTCATTACTACATAGGTCACCAAATTTAACTGCTGAAGCATTTTAAAAGTTGCGTTTCCTCTTTAGCTTTACCTTTGTGTCTTTATAAAACTGTGTATGTATGGATTAACAGCATTCCACAGCAATGCATTTAAAAAAACCTCATGTGTTATGAACAAGGATAAAATAAAAATAAATAAAAATGCGTAAATACCATTATAGAAGGTCACAGCAATACTTATTTTGCCACAACTGGTATCAGCTTTTACCAGTACACAGTGTCAAAGTTATGCTGGAATGTTGTTACAGTTTTCATGGGATAACTTAATAAATACACTGTAAATAGGTAAGCTGACAGTGAGAATTACAGTAAAGCGATTTAGATTTTGGCATGGTTTCGTTAACATAGAACTTGTTTCAATTCATGTATTTATAATATGGCATGCATGCATTCATATACAAGAAGAGTTTTACACACACAATATCTATAAAGCCCTCAAGATGTCATATGTGTCATTCTGAGCGAAAACCGACCCACGATTTCTAGCACAAGTTTCTCATTTTGCGCTAATGGAATTTATGCGCTTAATTTTTACTACACACTAAATGTCTACGTCTAAATGGGTTTGTTCTTAGAAGTCATTAAATCCTATGTGAGTCGATCGGGTTTCTTTCTTCGCAAATCAAAACTGTTCTTTGCATGGGATTGAAAAAAGAACAGAAGCTTTTTAAATAACACAATATCCTTGTAAACCTCAAGACTTTAAGCTATTACCTAAAACGTGAACATAAAATTTTTAATAATACTAAGAAATGCGTGCGCAGTTGTGTAATATTTTTAAAGTGTAACTGTGATACTATACTTTAAATTATTATGACTTTATTCATAAATGCTTTGTCATTACATGGAAGTAATAATCAGTGTCAGTAACAGGAATGAAAAAAGAAAAAAAGTCAATTATTACAATTTCCATAAATTTGTGAAACTAAATATTTAACAACTACATTATACAAGTCATTATCATTTTTAGTTGTATTTGACAAAAAAAACTTCGCCAAGATTGGTATAAAGACGAGTCTAGTAAAAAATTTGAGTTGAATACTGCCTAAATTGCGTATATTACTTGTACATACTCTTGTAAAAAGGTAAAATACAACCCTTTGCCTTACTGATACGAAATCAATCTATGTTGGGAATGAATAGAATCGTAGGATAGTCACAAGAAAGCAGTGAATAATAATTGTTATATAGAAACTGCATTTTTGCTTTCTTGGTTGCTTTAAGCTAGAAAAGATTAAAGCATAATAAAAGTCAGTGGCGTATTTAAGGGGGGCATTAGGCGCATTTCCCCCCCTGGAAAGAGGAAGAATGAAAAAAATGTTGATTCTTCGAAAAGATCCCAATTATTTTCTTAAAAATCCCCAAACTGTCATTTTAACTTTTCTCTAAAACTTCTCTAATTTGGATTAAAGATCATCCAATTTTCCTAAAAGTCTCTAAAAAGTTCTGATTTTCTTCAAAATGTCTCAAATTTGCTTTAAATGTCTCAATTTTGCGTCAAGTTGTCTCAAATTTGCTTCAAAATTAATCAATTATGCTGCAAATTGTCACCAAGTTTGCTTCAAATTGTCTCCAAGTTTGCTTCAAATTGTCTCCAAGTTTGCTTCAAATTGTCTCCAAGTTTGCTTCAAATTGTCTCCAAGTTTACTTCAAATTGTCTCCAAGTTTGCTTCAAATTGTCTCCAAGTTTACTTCAAAATGCCTCGCATTTGCTTTAAAATTTCTCAAATTTTCACCAAAAGCTCTTACGTTTTTTAAAAAACTCAGAAACTGCATTAATAGGCCTAAGATTTCTTTGAAAAAGCCACAAATCGTTTTTAGTCCCAAATACGCAGAAAGTAGCTAAAATTCCGTCTAAAATCATCAAAATGTCTATAAAATAGACGAGTTTTGCTCTGATTGAAGAAGTTGCAAATTTAAGGTATTAAGAAAATTTTTTGTGCCCCCACCTGGAATAGCTTCTGGATACGCCAGTGATAAATGTTTGGCGTCAACGAACTAAAATAAGCAAAATGCATAAGCCAATATTTGATAAAAACATATGGGAAATTTAGAAAAAAATTCTAACCACGTTTACCGCATTTTGCACAAGATTTTATAAAAACTACATGATTTAAATGTTTAAGGACAAGAGAAATATATCTTTCGAAACTCCTGGGACACCTCAAAATTCTAAAAACTAAAAAGCAAATGAAACTTGATATGTGAATTGTATGAAAGATGTGCAGTGATCACGACCAAGAGCACAATCGTTATAACAGTCAAATTTTTACAAATTTTTAGAGCGAGTGTGTGTGTAAAATAATAGGTGATTAAAACGCATTTGAACCACCAAATTGACATGGGTGTCAGAAACCGAGAAGGTTCTATGTATGTATTTTGTGTAAGCGGTTTGTGAACCGCTTTTTTGTTTGAATGCGTGTCGTTCACGAACGAAGTGATCTTCTGATCTAAAGTCTCATCGAATTAAAATAGTGCATCAATTCATCTTGCCATTTTAATCTTCGATTTCCAACATTCGTGGCGAACCTGCCAGGATAGGCGTCAGATTGATAATTAATCAGTGTTAATTAAAGTGATTTTTTGTGATTTCGACTATCCCACCTAACCCAACTGTGATTCGAAAATCAGCAGGATGGCAGTTTAGGTAGCGGAACTCAAAGGGAAGAAGGCCTTCAAAGCTGAGCGTGATGCATTGGATGTTGAGTTAGCAAAACCAAATCCAGGTGTTCCGGAAGTCACCAGTCAAGTGAAGGTCATCAACGCCAAGGCAGAGGCCTATGTAGCAGCGTTAAGTGTCCTCTTGGAGGATCATTTGAGTAACGGAGCAGATGACGAGTATCTGGAGACGGAGAAGGTGCTGTCACAAGTTCAAAGAGATCTGGATGCAGCAGAGAAAAACGCACACGATTTCCTAGTGGCGGCGGCAGGAGCTCCGTCAACCTCAACGACAGGTGCGTCAACAGTCCCCGTGGGAGGATCAGAGTACAAAGTCAAGCTGCCAAAGCTCAAGTTACAAGAATTCGAAGGTGAAGTCCGGCAGTGGTTATCGTTTTGGGCTGGGTTTGAAGAACTCCACAAGAACGCCACCATCCCTGACGCGGACAAATACCAGTACTTGCTTCAGTGTATACCAGACGGTTCGAAAGCAAGAAAATGCATTGATAGTTTCCCAGTATGTGCCAAGAACTATCCGAATGCTATTGATGTTTTGAAGAAAACCTTTGGACGAGAGAAAATGCTCGTCAAAGTTTACGTTCGCGACTTGCTTCAGAATGTCATCAGAAACGCCCTCCAGAAGAACAGTGTGGATCTAGTGGAGGTGGTGCCAAAACTCGCTTCTCAAATACGCAATTTGGAGGAGTTGGGTGTGACGTCAGACAAGTGCGAGGATATTCTGTATCCCGTGGTGGAGTCGTGCCTTCCAGAGGAGGTGCTGCTAGCGTGGCAGCGTAACCCAGCCTTCACAGAGAAATTGGATGATATACTTGCGTTCCTCAATTCTGAAGTGCAGAATCAAATGGAGCGTTCTCTGGCAAAGATGGATTTCAACACGACGTCGTCATCATCACAAGGGAAGAAGCAGCAGAAGACTGAAAAGCAAGCTGATGTTCCAACAGCATCCGCCCTAACCAACGTGAACGCCAGCAGCCGAGGAGGGGGTCAGTGTGTCTTTTGTGAAGGTAAAAGGCATAAATCCTACAAGTGCTACAAAGCGAAGACGATGACGGTTAAGGAAAAGCAAGATGTTCTGAGAAGGAAGCAGCTGTGTTTTATTTGTATGAAGGCAGGCCACCGTTCTACGGAATGCAATTCAACAGTGCTATGTGGATTGTGTAGCGGAAAACATTATGATGTAATGTGTCAAGGTGCTGCGTCGAGTTCCAAACCTGATGTGCAGAGTAGCCAGACAATGATGGCTCACAATCAGTATCAAAATCGTGACGTTTTCTTGGGTTATCCAAGGATGGATGGTTATCATGACCAAGGAAGCATTTTCTACAACAGCGTTTCGCACCAACCACCACCAACGCCGCAGCCAACTAATATAGCAAATAGTTCTGGGGCGGGAACAGCCCCACAGCAGACCAGTTCTTTTCCTGTGAAATCCAGATTTTCAAATGTCAACAGCAAAAACAGATCATCATTACTGACATTGTTGGTGGGCGTTGAGACGAAGGAGGGAATTAGAACAGCTCGTGTCTTCATCGACGAAGGATCCGATGAATCGTATGTGGAGGAGGAGACAGCAGGCGTGGTGAAAAGTCAGAAGGTGGGAACTCAAGTAATGCGACATCAACTATTCGGTGGAGGAGTAACTGCACCTCAATCGCATCCGCAGTTGAAGATAACATTGAGAAGCCTGAATGGTACAGCATCAGGAAGTTATGTGTTCAACTCGACTCCAAAAATTGCTCAATGCATCCTCAAGCCAGTTCGTGGAGAGTGGGTGGATCAACTTCAAAGAAAAGGAGTTTTCGTGCAAGACCAGTCTCAATATTCGGAAGAAGTACAGTTCTTAATTGGGATGGATATAGCAGCTCAGATATGGACTGGTGGTTTTGTCAGAATCAACAGCAGTTTGTACGCTAGAGAGTCGATTTTTGGATGGGTGATTGGAGGGCAGCAGCCGGCAACCGAAGGAGTGAAATTTCATGGTGTGTCCATGGTGACTTCCATGATGTTACGCAGCCTCCAAGTGGACGAGTTGTGGTCATTGGAGACATTGGGGATTGTGGAGGAGTCAAAAAGTGAAAGCAGACGCGATTTGGAACAGGCTGCTTTGGAACATTTCGAAGAATCAGTTGAACGTGAAGCAGATGGTCGTTACAAATGTGGGCTTCCATGGATCAAGGGTCATAAGGAGCTGCTCAGTAATCGATCTCAAGCAGTAGCGCGGCTGAAGACTACAACTTCAAAACTGAAAGCAGAAGGACTATTGGGGCAATACGACAGCATCTTCAGAAATTGGCTGGAAGATGGAGTGATCGAGCAAGTTCCAGAGTCTGATTCCACACACCTCTCCTACTATCTACCCCATCGACATGTGATCAAAGAAAGTAGCACTACTCCAGTAAGGCCCGTCTTTGATGCTTCAGCCAGAGCAGCTGGTGGAGTATCTCTAAACGATTGCTTGGAGAAAGGCCCTAATATGCTGGAGTTGATTCCAGCTTTGATGACAAGATTCCGTATGCATCGTTTGGGTGTCACAGCGGATATTAAGAAGGCGTTTCTTCAGATGGCAGTAGCTGAACAAGACCGTCATGTTCTCAAGTTTTGTTGGTGGAAGGATTTGTCATGTAAGGAGATTCAGGAGTTCCAGCATAAACGTGTTGTATTTGGGGTTACCTCCAGTCCATTCCTCTTGGCGGCCACACTCCAGTACCACCTAAAAAGATGTAATGAAAATGACAAGGAAGTAGCATGCAAGTTACTACGTTCCTTTTATGTCGACAACAGTGTATGCAGTTTCGATTCTCGGGAGGAGGCGGAGCACTTCAAGGACAAATCTCAAGAATTGCTTCTCAGTGCAAAGTTTGACCTTCGAGGGTGGGAGATGGGACCAGCAGAAGAAGAAAAACTCGTTCCAGTTCTTGGTATGATGTGGAATACCAAAGAAGATTCGATCGCTCTGTGCTTGGAAAGCACGCTCAACAAAACTGAGAAGGCGACAACGAAGAGGGGATTGCTATCAGCGGTAAATTCGGTGTTCGACCCGATGGGATTTGTGTCGCCATTTACAATTATCCCAAAGTTGTTGTTTCAAAAATGCTGCGAAATGGGATTTAAGTGGGATGATGAACTGCCCCCTGAGATTCTGGAGCCGTTGTCAAAGTGGAAACTTCAAGTCTCATCATTACAAGAAGTAAAGATTCCTCGCTGGGTATCCTGTTACAGCGAGGGAAAGTCAACGCTGCACATATTTTCTGATGCTTCCGGTTTCGCATTCTCCTGTTGTGTCTACCTGAGGACCGAATCAAAAGAAGGTACTGTTACTGTGCAGCTGATAATGAGCAAAAGTCGAGTTGCGCCTATCAAGAAGAAGCAGACAATTCCGAGACTGGAACTTCTTGGATGTTTAATTGGGGTTCGACTGACTCAAGAAGTGAAAAAATATTTGGATATGCCTGATATCTCTTGTACTTACTGGACAGACTCCAGTACCGCATTAGCTTGGATTGTGAACGATAAGCAGTGGGGGCGTTTTGTACAAGCACGAGTGGACGAGATAAGGAAAAATACTACTGGTGACCAGTGGAGGCACGTTCCCGGGGAATACAATCCTGCTGACCTTCCATCACGTGGGTGTGCGGCCGACCGTCTCCTGCAATTGCAATGGTGGGAGGGACCCGACTGGTTACGCAAGTCTAGTGAATTCTGGCCAAAATCAAATGTCAACTATAATGAAACGGAGATTCTAGATGAAGTAAAGAAGACTGTAGTAGCAGCATATAGCCAAAAGAAGCCGGATGCTTTGGATGAGATCCGGAAATATTCTAATTACAACACCATGCTTCGTGTTGTATCTTACATTGCTCGATTTGTGGATTGCCTCCGGAGGAGAGCGGATAAACGGAAGCGGGGAGTGAAAGTTGAAGAATTGCAACTGCAGAAGCCGTCTTCCAAACCTCCACGTATCACAGCAGCAGACATTGAGCGGGCACAGATTGCCATTCTGAGTTATATTCAGCGCACTGGATTTGATGGAGAGCAAGACCCACGACTGAAGAAGTTCAGTACGTTCACCGATTTGAATGGAGTCATCCGCACCAAGACGCAGTTATTTTTTGGTAACGAGAGTTATGGAGTCAGATGCCCTGCTATGCTGCCAAATCATCATGAAGTGGTCAAGGCCATCATCTTGACTGAACATATAAACAACAGTCACGCAGGTGTCAACACTACAATGGCATTGCTGCGAAATCGATATTGGATCCTGAAAGGTAGAAGAACCATCAGCTCTGTGGTCAACAATTGTGCTAAATGTCGCCGCTTCACTGCCAAGCGTTGTGTGGTCCCTGGTGCGCCACTACCTCAAGACCGGATCAAGGATACCTGTGCGTTTGATATCACAGGAGTCGACTTGTTGGGACCGCTGTTCCTCAAGGGTGGTGAGAAAATTTGGGTTGTGCTGTATACGTGTGCCGTTTTTCGTTGTGTCCACCTGGAGGTGACCAGCACTTTGTCAACGGAGGGGTTTCTCAAGACATTTCGGCGCTTTGTAGATCGACGAGGAAGACCATCAAAGATGTACAGCGACAACGGATTGAATTTTGTGGGCTGTCAAAACCTCTTCGAGCAGATTGACTGGGATGAAGTCAGTCGTTATGCAGCGGTTCGAGCCATCGAGTGGGTCTTCAATCCTCCTACTGCTGCCTGGTGGGGAGGATGGTGGGAGCGTCTCGTGGGGTTAACAAAGAAGCTGCTGCGGCGTATCTTGGGGAAGAGCGTCGTAAATTACGAAGATTTCGTCACCATTCTCTGTGACGTGGAGGCTACCCTCAATCAAAGGCCATTGGGATACATGTCGGACCGGCATGGAGACCTTGTCCCTCTCTGTCCTGTTTTTTATATGAAAGACAATCCAGCGTGTGGGCTACCAGAAGCGGATGTTATCGACTGCCACACCCTGAAGGAGCATGCTCAACGCTGTCAAAAGTTACGGGAAGCTCTGCGGAGTCGATTCCGGAAGGAGTACCTGGCCCAGTTACAGCATCATGCTGGTTGTGAGGAGATCACCGCCAATCCTGGGGATGTCGTCATTGTGGAGTCTGATGACCGTAAGCGAACTGAGTGGGCACTTGGATTAGTAAAAGAAGTTTACCCAGGCCGAGATGGGAAGTTTCGAACTGCATTGGTGAAAACGAAGACGGGGGAGTTCCTGCGCCCAATGCAGCGTTTATTCATTTTGGAGAGTATCAAGAAGGACGATGTGAAGAAAGCAAATGAAAGTCAAGATCAGGAAGCTGATGTTCCGGTACAAACGCGTTCCGGTAGAAACATCAAGAAACCTGATCGATTGACTTACGAATGATTCATGAATTTTGATTTGTATGTTTCATGTATACTTGTATGTATGCATTTAGTTAAGGTTTCTTCTTTATGATTATCAATCACTTTGTACTGTAGATAAGTAGTTGTAATTGATAATGGTGGGAGGATGTCAGAAACCGAGAAGGTTCTATGTATGTATTTTGTGAACCGCTTCTTTGTTTGAATGTTTGTCGATGGCCACGCACTTGAGTAAGGCGTGGTGCATTTTTATTGGTTGTTTCTAGACTAGAAAATGTCCGTTGAGTGATCGTGTTCGATCTTGTCTGTCTGTGTAGTCAGTAAGCTAGCTAGTAAGCCATTCTATCTTCTTGCATTCAACTTTTGATCGTTGAAGAGTTCTGTTCATCTTTGGCCGAGTGCAAAGAGAATTTTTGTACTGTTGATAGTTTTTAGAGATAGTACATGGAATTGTACGTTTAATCAATTGTACTATCATGTTAATTGAATAATTAAAGGAAATTAATTATTGAAGTCCATTTTAGTAGTTTCTGCCTTTACTTTATTCGTTTTACTGATTAATTTTTAGTCCCTATCCTGAGAAACGAACGAAGTGATCTTCTGATCTATAGTCTCATCGAATTAGAATAGTGCATCAATTCATCTTGCCATTTTAATCATCGATTTCCAACACTTCCAATTTCAACTTTAAACGAAGTCCTAGTTTTTCTCTTTATTATTGAAGTTTCAACAACTTCACTATCGATTTTTCCATTTATGACAAACTATTCATTTGCAAAAAAGTGAAACACGTAACAATAGAATATTAGCAATGCATGACTCGGTGATATTCTTATATAAATGATATGCCATTGCCTTTGAAGTTTTATTCCAAAACGCTTGGCCTTCTCTTCATTTCTGCATTATGTATCTATGAATATATCTGATTGGGAATATTATTTGAGAGAAGTAAGCATCCAAAGTGTACAATCAGTCCCAGGAAACGCTATTCATCTATTCATTGATTCATCCGCCTTGAATAGTACGTAAGATGTATATCAATTCTATTTTGATTTGACGTTGTTTACAGATGAAGTTAAATTGGCGTTAAATAAGGTACACATGCTTGTTGGTTCTCTATTAGCCATTGCAATTTATTATTATGTATTTCATTAGTTTGCATTTCTTTTTTCCATTTAGGATTCAATGTGTAAGACAAAATCTGTCAATCAGCTATCAGCTATTTTAGCTCATGGTACATAGAAAAACAGAGCTTGGCGATAGCTGTAAGTGTAGAGCGCAACCACCTATCCATTTCAGAAGATTTTTTTTGTTTTCCTCCATGTACCTACTTGTAGATAAAGGAGAGTGAATAAAGTACTACTGACAAAATTGGAATTCATACAGGAACAAATGAAGCATGACAAGAGCCCATGGGAAATCCCATGCATGTACTTTGATTTGATATATGAAAATAATCCTGAGCTGTGTTGCGTGCACTCACTTTTGTGCATATGCTGTTTCCTTTTCTCGAATACATTTCATACATTTTCCAATTTTCATAACTTTCTCTTTTCTATACACACAACTAGTTTCATTGACAAGTAAATATCAAAGCAGTGCACATCTGGTCTCTGCAGGCATCATCATCAACATTCTTGAATAATAATAAAGAACAAAGCAAATATGTGACTGCGTGGATGTTGTTGAATACACAAAGTCAACGAAATATCGACTTCATATTCGGAACGATTCACGATTTGTCAAGTCATGTTGAAATAAAACATAAAAAGTAACATATGAATATTCCCTTTTTGTTGATTCAAAGAAAAATTACGTGCAAGTGCGTGTATATTGCAATAAAATATTTCCATATATCTCGAATGTTTGCCACCAGGCATCATGAAAGGCATCCTATGCATTCTTATTGCTTATTACTATTGATAGCTACAATATTCTTGGCAGTTTGAGGGTTGTAAAATAAAAAAACAGTGTAGCGTATCAATATGTTTTGCTCCCAGGTATGCAACTAGGAAATTTTATGCACCCTATTCTGTCGAATGAAAGTTCCAGTAGCTTTAGCTGAAAATTTTGAAATTTTCAGTACATCAAGTGATTGTATGGAACACTATATTTCCTGTTTTGTTTACTATTGACATTCATATTGATGTTTATAGATATTGTCTCGTCGTGTTTGCATCCGTTGCAACTGCACTGCTAATTTAAGAGATTGTTCCCGAAGTTTGTAGATAAACATTCCTGGAAATATTTCTCATGCCTATTCATATATTTGCCTTAGCATAAATAAATTTTTTAATAAAATAAGATGAGGGCTCAATATTCGTGGAAAGAAAAAAAACTATCATATCATTTCAAATTTAAAATAAAATCATTTAGAGGATGCAGAAACATCACAATTTCAAAAACATTGGTCAAACTTTATGGTTTGCGTGGTTGGAAGAAATACGAACTATCAATGTCGATCTATTAATACTAGTTTATGAAACTTTTCAAACATTCATCACATATTTCCTCAGGATTGTCAATTTTCTCCCTGTAGAAATTGAATGAATTACTTATTTCTACTTGTAAACTGACTGCAGAATAACAGTGTGATATGATAGGACTTTTTTTATAAAAAGGAAGTTTTTCATCCTCCCACTGTCGTGTGCTATCATCAACCTTAAGTGTATCTGCTCACATATGTATAAACGACCATCATTCAGTGTAGGTATACATGTACATAAAAAAGGTAGACTACATTTCCCGAAGCAGAGAACTTGCTTTCACTTTAAGAATACTTTTCCTCCTTACAATGACAACCAAAGTCTCAACGGGAAATGAATATCTGCCTACACATGGAATGAAATTCTTGTTTGCTTCTGTTCCATAGAAAGTAAATAGCTTTTTAAGCTGCGCAAAGTACCCAACTAGCTATCCAACTCACTGCAGAAATGGAACCAGTTTGCATTCTTACCTATGTACCATCATCATTTTAAATGAGAACCAACAGCAATATTGAATGACCTGTTGTTATACTTGGGTGGATGGAGGCTCCACGTGTGTACGCCCTCATAAGTCCCTGAGAAAACTTTTCGTCAACAATTGCAAAATGAGACTATAAAAAGTAAAAGAATTTTTTATGAAAAGAAGCCAAAAATATTTAAAGGGGAAATTGAAATTGTAGTTTTGTCATCTCATCTAATAATATTTTCTCCTTCGCTATGTACAGTACCATGATGTATCCTTAGCTTCAAAACATGGATATTTAAGCAAACAAACCGATGGAATTGCATGCATCAACCAAACAGAGCAGTAACGTATAATAACAAATAAAGCCAATAGAATTTTCCCGGAGGTCCTTCCACAACTTTTCCAATTCAAGTGGTCACTCAACCGAAATGAGTTGAGGAACGAAAGAAAAAAGAAGGCTGCAGACATGGCATCCTGTAGAAAGGAAGGATGAAAAGAGGAAGGTGAAGAGGAATGAATAAGATTCGAATTTTTTCTCTATTTCCCTCTTTCATTCTAAACGACTACTGCCACTGCCATAATACTCGGGCACAATAAGAAATTCCTATACACACAAAAAAGATGGGGATGATGGAACAAAAACCTTCAAAGGAATTCATATTACGTAAGTGCATGCCCATAAAGTACAAAATGGTCTTGAAAGCTCGTATTTGTCCAACTAAGACCCGAAAATATTTCATCACGGCCATCATCATCATGATTATCGTGATTTTTCTTGCTGAATTGCCAGGCCGAAGGAGAAACCAGAAAGAAAAGTGAGCCCAGTGCTCAACAAAAGCAGGACCATACCCAGTGCAAATGTAACCAGGCACAAACCTCTTTCCCTCTTGTCTCCTGAAATAGTATAAAAGGAGATGGGAGGAAGAAAAAAATGCTCGAAATAAAAAGCGAAGTTGCAAAAAAACGAGATCTATTCTTTAGCTTTTTCTCTTTCTCTCTCTCTCCTTCTTCTTCTTTTCGCTTGGAAAATCGTTCCAAGTGAAACACACTCATAATATAAATGTTATCATTACACTCCTATTATTATAAGATCGTGAATACAAGAAAGGTCCAGGAAGAAGAATAACTATAAGTTCATGTACTATTTTAAAGATATGCATACATACAACCGTGATGATGATGACGGTTTGTTTTTTCTACTTTTATTATTCACATCTTTCTTTTTTTCTTATTTTCTCAAGGAAAAAAAGAAGACCGCTGGTGCATGCCCTTGCTTTGCCTAGTTGCTCACAAGTGAGAAGAGAGAAAAACCCAGGCGAGGAGAGAGGGAGAGAAGTTTCAAAAAGGAACTGAACCAGATAGCATAAAATATAGATTATTATGCTTGTATACCATCACACAAAAGAAGAAGTGAGAAGGCCCAATATTCTACTTTTAAAAATAAAGCATTATGCATTAACATAGATGCCTATAGAATATTGTATCATGTGTATATCCACAATGGTTTAGTTAGATATAGAGTACGCAGTGATGACACGGCTGCCAGTTACAATAAAAAATAAGTTTTGGTTTAAGGAAACCGACGCCTTTATATAAAACTGTAACTACACATTGTCGTTCGTTCACCTATATACTATTGTATCACGTATGCATACATAATGCGTTCGCCCAAAAAACTTCACAGAAGAAAGCACGCAAGAGGATGATGCTATTTGCGAGGGCTACAATTCTTGCTACTATACTACAGGAGCTCTTGCTCTCACACAGCAGAAATGTGTTTGTTGTAAAAATGTACAAAAAAGATTGTGTATAGTTTTCATCCAATTTCCCTTCCATTTCTCATACAAGATTTTTATATAGGGCACCCCATAGTAAGTGGGAGCAATATATCTTTTCTCCTTTCATTCTTCCTTTTTGCAAAAATGGAAGAAAGTCAACTCACTGAAACACAATTTTTTCCGTGTGCACCAGCAGTGGCAATAGCTTTTATAGATGTGAGCACGTACAAATCAGCACATATTGTGCAACATATATATACGGTACAACAATGAGAAAGGCTTAATACAATGCATTACAATAGAATCGCAAAAAAAGATCATTGTACTGCAGTAGCATTAGTGGTAGTATCATCATCAACGTATTATTTGAAGAGAAACTAGTAAAAAAGAAATCAAAGAAAAGAGGAGAATAAAAATGTGTATTTATATATGTGCCGCCATCAATATTATCATGACATATAAGTGTAAAGCCATACTGGTTATTAGAGTTTCAGGAGAAAGTATTAATAAATTGTGTAGTGACAGAATAAAAGCAAAATGTGTTGATGTGTTAGTGTGTGCTCGGCTTTATTCCTTCTGCTGCCATTTCTACCACCGCGGGTGAAAGAAGCAGCAGAACTTGTTATTCTGCACAATGAGGAGTCATATGTACCTAGCCATGAAGAGTTGGTGAAAGCCTAGAATTTTTACAATATTATTTTACGGCTTTCTACGTATATTATGCATATTTAAGACTTGCTTGAGAGAAAATGGCATATTTATTTATCTGGGCAAATATGGGATAAGGAAAGGTAGATGACTGGAAGGTACTAAAATGTATCTATGAATCAGGGTCTTACTTACTCATGTATGATTTTTTGGGTTACTTACACTTCACAGCTCATACTATTCCTATTAGCCTTTTGGCATAACTTTCTTCATTTGAATTGTGAAATTCTCCCGTTTTCCACCTTAACTTAAAATTCAAACCAAGGCATTGTTTGTTTGCATGATGCATGATGATCATGATGACATGCATAAATACTTATCCCTTTCTAAATTTTCGCAACAAAAAGGATAAGCTCTGTCTGTGATATCCCTCTATACAGTGTGATATCTTTGACTTTCCTTTTTCATTAATTTTCTTTCCTCAAAGCATAAACATACCTACATGCATAATAATGCCTTTCCATGTTAAAAATTCATGCTTATGAATGAAATCAAGAAAAATGGAAAAAGTCAAAATATCACGAAGGGAAAGGAAGCGGGTTCATTCACTTTATTTCATCAGGAAGGGTGTATGGTATGGTGGTGCGTCGAGCAAGCTCGTGATCTGTGCGGGTGTGGGTGAATGAAGAAAAAGAAACGAATAAAGTAGCATATAAATCCTCATAGGATATTATGGAGGCAGTAACGATAATGACAGGAATGAGCAAGTGCACGGATGCAAGAATTACGGTTTCCTGTTTACAGCCAGAAATGCCTGCACATAACGGATAAGTGTAGTGTTTTGGATACCACTAGTTGTGTAATCTTACTGATATGGATTTTTTTCTTGTGTAATAATATCATAGGTACACCCAGTTGACTGCTTTCTCAATGTGGGACGCTGTTGATGTGGATTCCATTCCTCCTTCTTATGAAGCCCATATTTCACTCAAAAATAGTAATTAGTCTAAGCCTCTTCCTTTGGCCCCTCCTTCTTTCCTTGAGTAAGACAACCAAGTACAAGAATTATATTAACCCTGCACTCCGATGAAAACACACATATTAAAATGGAACATATTATTTTTTCCTAAACTCATTTCCTTTTTACTTCCTCTACGTGTGCTATGCGTACTATGCGGGCTGTAAACCCATTCAGTGTAATAATTTACATACCTACATTCTCTCACAAATACATAAACGGGTTGATTTTACGTTCTACTTACTACTTGCCCGATCCTAACTATTATGATCCGTATGCGTACGATGTTTGTTGATGAATATTTTGTATATTATAATTACGACTTTCTACTGCGTAAACAAACGAGTTTATAAGTGCACTTAGGTTTTTGAGTACATCCTTCATGATCAAGTGTATAGTTATTTGGGAGGGGGAAATCATATTAAAGAAAAATTAAAGTTCAAGAATGAACTATATATTAATTTTTGGGCAATAAATTGTGTCAAATCATATTTTTAACCATAAAAGTCTGAAAGAAACTTTGAGATTTCAAGCGGAATCTTGTAGTTTTCAACCAAGAGATTGAAAATGGTAAAACGGCTAAGGTAAGAGAGACAAACATTTCTCCCGTGCCTCGTTTTATTTACAAATTTACATAGATCATGAAATTTTAGGTATTGTGTTGTAAAAAACGAAGTGTGCTTAGATAATAAAATAATTTGAAAAGCAGAGTATACAACAGTAAACCATACACTAAAATAGATATATGCACCTTAAAACTACACAACAAAAGTTGGTCAAAGTAAATGTATGAACTCTCTGACAGCATCTTGTTCTTTTCACCACAATTATGTGCAAATTCATTTGACCTTCTGGTTTTAGCAAGGAGAACCGTTCTCAAGGACATAAGAATGCCTTTTGTTGAGGCCGTATTAAACTTGTTATTACAATTTTGCAGGGAAAGAATCCCCTCGTTACTTCTTTTAGTGTAGGAATTTGTGGGACTTCATACTGTACAAAATACATTATCCTTAATGTTGTGCAATATTAAAAAGGGTCCTCATTCTATCTAGCTTTTATTTCATTTTCTTGTGTGTTCAGAGACGAGCGAAATTATTAATTATCATTGAAATTAAAGTAATGCTCCTTCCTTAAGGAATGTTCTATAAAGCACGCATTAGCAATGATGTTTTCACTTGACCATACTGATAGTCGATGTACGTGGAAGCTTGTCTCGTCTCTTCATTTCTTGAGTTTTTAAATATTAACATTCCAATATTTTATGGCTTTTATACGCTGGCTCTTATGACTCGTGATAAAACACTTATAACCACAGGAAGACCCAGTGTCCTGGTTTTTTCAATACTATGCTTCCCACATTACGTCTGTTGATTCAAGGTTTTTCCTTCTGGAAGCTTCCCGTAAACACTAGTGTATCTGCGAAATTGTCTTTAGGGGAAATAAATACAAGTTCTATAGTATAGACATCACAATATTCACAATGCCTACAATGGAGCAGCTATTGTCATCTGGATCTTGATTGCAATTCAAGATTCGCAAATGGGGCATGTAATATTTTTTACGCTCACAAATGGCTTTGAAAATGTGGAAATAAATAAGTGTACGTTGGCGACGAGGAGGGAAAACGATATCATTTCATTTCGTATTCTTTCTGGATGTTCTATTATCATTATGACCATGACTAGAATTCTTTTGTTTTCAAAGATACAGGAGAACTCTAACAAGATATTATATACACCATTCTTGTTAGTTTTGGTCTACTTGAATGGAAACTGATACTTTGAAGACATGAAAAGAAGAGAAAGTTTAGACACATTGCTGTTTGAGATATTTATTTATATGTGCAATGTGTGAAAAAAATGAAACGTGATAGTTGCTTTTATTTTGTGAAAAAACAACTACATAACTACAAAATCATATAATGTACATTTGGAAATGCACATAATAATATATAATCTTCCTTTTTACTAGTTCGCGTCATGCATTCGGTACATGGTGCCAGCAGAGGAATTGTGAATTGTTGAAATAGCTGCGTTGGGAAATGGAAATGGTTGCTGGTTTTTTTTTCTCATCTTTGGAGGAATGGTGAACGTGTGATGAGACGATTTGCAGTATACATTCTAATATAGAAAAAATTGTGCCGCTGGGCTACGTTGTAGGTATATTTATTGCTGTTACGTTTTTATGAACAATTTTTGTTCTACATGTATATTAACAGACATGCTTTTATTCAAAGTACTACATACACTGGTGATTAGGAACGTCTAGATGTACATACAAGTTACAGAATATATACTGTGAACATCACACTACAGTATTGGGTCTGCATGAAAAACAACTACAAATAGTAATGCAGTTCACTTTCTCCTTTAAGTACATACGTACCTATTTCAGTAGAGTGGAAGCATGTCAGTTATGTGGTATCATTAACAGTTTATCTTATTTTTTTAACTTCAAATTGTTCACTGCTCAGCTTGTATAATAATATGTGCTATATGCAGTTTCCTACCTCATTTCTACTAAATTCTTAAAAAAAAAAATTCTTTTAAAGTAAAAGTAAATTTTAATTCTTTGTCTTGCTGACGTGGCTTTTCCTTCTCCTTAAGTCCATAAGAACGAATGTGTGTCGACTTGAGCAACAATAATAATCGCACCATTTCAAGGCGAATTCGCTCATGAATGTACGATTTTTTTTGTTCCGCTTCTGCTCATCATTTGCGAATGGTATTCCATTAAAGGTATCTAATGCGGTATGTTAGAGATGCAAGCATCTTTTTAAAGAAAGCATTCATTCGTTTTGCAGTAGTTAATGAGATACAAGACACAAAAACCAAGACCTTGCAGAAACCACACTGAGCGTTGACTAAGTATAAAACATCCACTTTCTTTAATACTTTTTTCTCTCTCGTCTGTATGCAGATTGTAATGAAAATATAACAATACAAGTATATACATATCTTCTCCATCCCATTTAACTGCATGGCTTTCTTTCTTTTTACATTTTGACATTATCTTGCGCTTTCCACTTTAAGAACTCGCATCTCACATGCTTTGGCATCATTGTCTGCACTACCCACATATTCAGTATCCACAAACCGAGATAATGTGTCTGTGTCGTGTTAATAGGATTGCATTAATGCTACACACAAGATGTTCTCTCTTTTCCACTACAAAATACATACACCTATTAAGACACAAACAATAAAATATAGCAATAGCGTCAGTCACATTATTACCCTATACCTTCCCCTTCCTAATAATTTCCCTGATTGAGGTGAAACGAAAACCCCAAGGTACTTTTTAATGAAGCCACAAAAATAAGTATCTTTTGTTCCTTTCCTTTTCCAAGTCGCTAATTTTTCTTTTTCTTTGGCAGCAGCAACAGCAAACAAAAATGTGATTAAAAGTGGGTAACAAAACCAGAGAAAAAAAGTTTAAAAATACAAACGAAATTAGTGAAAGTTATATCTGAGAATGGAGCAGGTGCAGACAATTTCATTGAGTTTATTCCTTCGTATTTCACCAAACCGACTACAACCCAAAGCAGAACTATAGACACTAGATGATTGTATGGGTCATACTATTACAGTAAATCTTCAATCCGCTTGGAGGATGGGAGTTGACAGTGGCAAAGACTGAAACTCTGTTGGGAGAAGTAAGCAAGTGCGTATAGGTAATAATCATCATGGGTTCCTGGATAGTGTGACTAAACGTGACTTTCACACGCACAAACAATACAACTAACAGAGAGACTCTGTTTTATGCAGAAGAGCGATGCAGACCATTTTCTACGGACTTTAATTCCACAATGAATGACAGTAATGTGAATAGACAAGAGTCATGAAAAACACACAGCCGAACTTTTCATCAAACACAAATTTTTTCTCCTCTCTTGCAACAACCACAAGCTTCTTCCTCCACACACATCTCTCTCTGATGTCTCTCCACTCTGTGTGTATTAATAACTTTTCCCTTTTTGCCTTTGTTTCCCAAAACTTTCTTTTTAACTAACTTTTTATTAGCAAGTTTCCTATTTTCACTGTGCATGCCTGAATGGAGGGAAAGCGGCTCAAATTAGCACATCAAAAATTTAACATTAAACTTCCATTTACGGCTTAATTTCTCACTGGGATTTTAATACAGCTTGAGGGTTTTATGTAGGAAGTACTTAATGAAACTTCTGTGAAAAAGTGTACATGTACTTCCTTGCTGTTGTGTTTTTCAACTCTCTCATCACCCTCTGATTTTACACTTTCCCATATAAAATCTCAGAAATGTTCCTTTTGTGCTTTCATAATATCGCGTCAGTCGCAGTTACATGAACCTTGTGACAATAATGTTCTCAAGGGGAATGCCGTTCTCAGCAAGAAAATGTGGAATATGTAGAGATCAAAAACTGTTTTATGAACACAATTTTAGTTTTTGCAGAATTCTTCAACTTTCCTAGTTTGTGTACATTTTACATAACTGTAATTGTAAGTGAAGAGAAATAAAACGTTTTGTCGGGAAAAGCTTGAGTATGAAAAAGTTTGAAACGCGCAGAGTAGCAGAAAAGAAAGATTCTATAAAAACGAACGTTTTTATCAGTCTTTGAAAGATATTAGTAATAACACAGAAGACAGTACAAACCTGGAAATGCGAAACGAGGAAATGAGTCTTCCTTCTTTTTCGCAAAAACCGGCAAAAACTTTTATGTTCTCATGATCATCACGATATCACCATATTACTAATACTATTTCGATTGCAGTATAGCAGTTACCCTTTTAAATCACTACCATACCAGCTGCTATCATTGTTGCAACCGCACAGTAATAAAATTCATGCAAGATGCAATATATATGAATGCGGTCCAGAACTCTAAATGAGATATGAACCTACAACAATAATATTTCCTTTACTTTGCCCGTAGTGTCAGTAAAATTTGTTTTAGTGTTACTGCTACTTCTGCCGAAGCCGTTACATTTTTTTAAAGTGTTTGTCCCCGTTGAGGTTGTTCTATTTCTATACACTGTACAGTCATAATGGATATACACACCAGAAGTGGCTTGATGCACGCAAAAACGTAAAGCAAAACGTTCAGTGTAAAATTTACGTTTTTAATTCCTCGATAAGTTGGCTGGTAAGAAATCCCCCAACACTGAGTAGATTTAGGTACGAAATATTTACCAAAGATTTATAAAGAAGCAAGAGAAACTATTGAGAAAGATGCGAATTTGGAAACCTCATGCTGGATACATTTGCATCATGAATTTATTATGCTGGTGAAAGGCTGTTTGCAGACTTGACCTGTGCTTTGAATGTGACAGTTGCTCGAAATTATGAGACAAGTTGTAAAATATAGGTGCGTTCTGGCGAAGGACAAAAAGGAATAATAATAATGAATGTTATATAATAGGGAAAGCAGCTAAAGAAAAGTCCTACATCATCATCATTGCTACTATTATTATTACCATCATCATTATCATCAACATCTTTCTTATTTCTTTCCCCTTTTCACTTCTCGTCCTCGAAATAAAATCTTGCCTTTAAGCACAAATGTGTTATTTCCACACACGAACGGAGCATGATTGTATAATGAAATGATCCTTTTGGTACGTATTTAAATTTAAATGTAAAAAATTTAAGCGGGTTTGTGTGTTACGGTATCATCTTTACTGTTTATGCATAAAGATACATGTGTTTGTATGCCACCATCCTCCTTCATGAAAAGGGAAGCTATTATATTTTATGTAGTTGAGGAAGTTATCATTGTAATAGGTTGCCACAAATCAATGATATATGTTTGATGACCTTAATAAAGGTCGCAGCATGAAAATCCAACGCCCGCCGCTGTCACAGCCTCATGGCATAGCCTCCTCCTTCTATAACTGAAGCCACGGCACTATGGCACTCATTTTCGAACAAGAAACCCAAAACGACATGTGTATAAATTTGTACCTACGTAATACCATCTGACTCTCTCTCGTCGACTACAATACATATATTTATATGAAAGTAATGTTAATGTGAATGGAAATGCTACATGTGCGGATTTGCAAACCCTCTCTCTAAAACTTGCTTAAAACAATATTATGAGACATTGGATCATACAGGATATTGCCATATCAGCCTTCGAAGATCTTTTTCTTTTTTCGCTTTCTCCCCCTCAGCAATGTAGTAATAATATTTTTTATCAAGGCCGAGCTTAATGCAAGGACTACTGGCCCCTACTACTGTCATAGCCTTCCAGGAAGAAACTTGGCTTGTTTATCATAATATAAAATACGCTGTACAGACAGACATATAATCACGTAGATTATCTGGAGCAAATGCTCTGTAGGAATTATTTATGAATATAAGGGAATGTCCACAATGTGAGTAGGTAGTGTACAATACAGATTACATGAGTAATATATAATGTGATGTGGGAGGGGAGGTACACGCAGTTGGATGATGTAGAATCATTTCATTTCCATCTCGCTTGACTTTTCCTTTTCATTTCAAGAAAAAGCTCTAAAAGTCTTACATAGTCCAAGGCTTTTGGCTAATACACAAAGAGCAACCTCAATCTGTTTTTCCTTCCCCTATTCTGGTCAGAGCCAATGGATGGAAATATTTTTACTTCTTTAGTGTGTATGCGTGTATCCAGTATCTAGGCTGTTATTATTACCGTTATTATAAACCAAGTAAGACGGACATTCACATCACTCTTCTCTACATGGTCATAAGTCATAATAAAAGTGAAAGGAAGGAGGAGGGTAGGAGTTAGAAGATCATCATGATATGTGTTTATTTTTGTAAGACATGCAAAGGGATAGGATACCAATAATGATGTATAAATTTACTAAAGGGGCTATAAGATGCATATAAAGTATACCTACTAAAATGTCAATAAAACAGAAAGTGAATTCCACTCACGAGAAAAAGATTTTCATAACTTTTTTTGCCTTTATGTAGCCAAATTATTATATTGATGAACGCTTCTTGAAGATTTTCCCCTCAGTTATCAAACAAATTTATGTTGCATTGGATAGATAACAGTATTTGACAAATGTGATACACTTTCCGGTGAATCCATTTCTTTCACATCAAATTTTACCAAGTGGATTGTTTTCATCTACCCTCACTACGTTATGTAAGTTGCAGTAAGTAAAATGCTCATTATGAGAGTGAAAAGGTCGATTCTGCTGTTTAAGGCAGTAAAACAGCACATAGAAGAGAACGTTCAGAGATTAATGAAGTGACTTGTAGATGTAGGTTAAATGCGGCGATATTGTGAACCAAACAAATAGCAGTGTAGCTATTATACTAGTCCCTTGTTGGTAGTCTGTGATTGGGAATAAAAACTTTTCCACACGTAGATAAAATACATACATATTTGGAAAGAGACAACGTTATTTTGAGCTTACCTGTAAGTTGTTGATGAACCATGTAATATTTGCGCTTGGTCGAGAAGGTCCAAATGAGCAATTAGCTCTGATTCTCTCTCCGACTTCATATCGTGACTTGGCCAACTCGATCAACGGTGTGTTCGTTGTAAACTCTAGTGACAGAGACAGAAAAAAATAAGAAGTTAGTCAATTGAGCAGATAGTGGAAGAAGACAAGGGTGAAAGAGAAAAGCGGAAACAAACATAAGTAGATGCTATAATAGAATCGAAAGTAAGGAATGAAATGTTAAAAAGAGAAAAAGGAAGCGAATAATTGAGACTGCTATTATTATGGTACACTTTTCGAGAGATTCCACCACACACAAAATCATCATCAAAATCATCACCCTCGCTATCAACAGATACATGTATACTTATAACATTAACATATTATAGAAGATTTTGTACAATAAAAAGACATTGAACCATGTAAGTACAAGAATGAGCGAGCCAACCAAGCAAGTCAAACACCCGCTGTGCTCATATTGCAACGACACTAGGAGTCGTCGTGTAAGGAGGACACACGCTATTTTCCTACTTGTTCTATTATAATCATCGCCACCACCACCGCCTTATTCGTCGTCGTCATCATTTTCATCAAAGCCACACACTCGCAAAAACTTTTCAATAGAAAACTAAAAGGATTCATTCCTCTAAAGACTTTCATCAAACAAAGTCTTCTACTTACTTAATAGAGAAGTCCAAATGCCCATGCACACATCGGAAAGACATATAATGTATGTATGCCTAATGTGTTTCACTTCTCCTTAAATAATGGGAGCCTCTTTTTTGAGTGTACTACATACATTGTTGTTAACTATTAGATATACACTTACAACAGCCAAGTTACATTAGTAGAATCTCTATTTCTACACTTTTGTCATTGCTCGCACTACCCCAACCATGCATTTTCCTTTCTTCACCATACGTTTTATACTGCATATTGTTCCCCTCACTTTTCTTCCTTAGTGGAGCAATGTAATAATAGGAGTGAATTTACCGGAGCGTAATGTCACAAAATGTGCTTTTGCTCTTTAAGCTCAGTCCTTTTTCTTGTTAATTGTAATGAGTCCTTCTTCTTCTTTCCCTACTCTCTTTTTTCACAACTCCTTCTGTTCAAAGTTAAGTATGTGAAAGGACACGAAACTATGCTGTATAGAAAATGTACAAAGTCCTATTCCTAAAGTGTAGTGCGAACAACAGAGAAAGAGTCCGCTACTTTTTTCGTTTCTTTTAGCCAACCAGCAAATCTTTTTTACAATTTCTTTTTCTTCCGGTCCTCTTTTTCTTCAGTAATTTGACTCACCTTTCCTCCCTTTCTCCATTTATTTTACAAGACAAATATATTAACCTTTTCCTTCTTTTTATATAATTTCTTGTTGAGAATCATCATCATTATCATGAAAGGAGAAGACTTTTAATGAGTAAATATGTTAGTTTTGAAGGTGTCATCGCTGACTTATTTTGCTTTCATTGTAGTAATTTTCTAGGAACGTCTATTTTAAAAAGTTGGAGCACGGCTTTTGTTCACAATCACGCTACACTAAATTTACAACTACAAATGCACTATGGAATGAGATGTCTGTGAATTGGTGTTTTTGTGAGAAAAACTTTTAACACATGCCATGCCTAAATAAAATGTATAAAATGTTTACTTGTTTAAATAACATTTAAATAAAATAAATTTTATTGTGGTTTGTAACTAATACAACATGAAAAGAAAATTTTCCGTCCGATGTACTTCCCGGTTATTTTCCAAAATCCACGGAACAATCTAGTGGAAATTCAAAGCTAAAGTTTATAGTAAAACCACCAATTTCTGTTTAAATACAAAATTGCTATTATTGACACATATTTACGTAATAATTTTAGTTTATAATATGCTCGGTCCATTTGCTTTAAAACCAACGCACCAGTAGAACTCTCGCTGTTAAAAGTTCCAAGAATTATGGGTTCCAATAATCGGTTTTCTTAAAAATTCATTCTTGCTTCATCGTGCTTTAATAAAATGAATGGAATAGCATTTGAATTTTTATTGAGACACTGCCATTTTTGATATAGGTAGGTAAAAGTTTCTCTTTTTAGTAATGTTTAAACTTTGTGTGCAGTTATAGATAGTTGTTTACATTTTCGTTTAATCAATTGGAAATTGTGTAGTGTACGTAGCTGATACTACAACTACCCATCAAAATGCCTGATATATAGCACATTTTCATGAATTTTATGTGAAACTCCATTATTGCAAAACTGTCTAACCACATGCAAAAAGCACATGTTTGAGAAAAAGTATATGGGTCAAAATTACGCTACCAATACCACATTATATTAAAGAAATAGTAAGCACCATTAAAAGCTTAATTTTATATGATGACATCAATATCATATGGGTTTGCCTACAAAATAACAAGGTAGTGAAATGAGGTTGCCAGCATAATTTTAGTAGATGAGCCAAGTTTGAAGGATAGAAAACGAGAAACTGGTTTGTTGTAACGCACACAGAGCTTTTGTTGTTTTTGAAAGGGTCGAAAACAGCATCTATTGTTTTTTACATTATAAACAGCAATGTAAGAACTAAGATTGCTCATATTACATACATTTTAAAAGAGAAGGTAGGTAGGTGGTAGGTTCACAAAAAAGCTATCTGGATACTTTCTTATGCTTTGCTTATGTACATTTTTAAAGTAAGCTGCTTCATGTAAGTGGAGTTGGATTGAACAAGTGAAAAGAACACCATCATCGTCACTAGCACAAATTTCGGCTACACAAAAGGAAAATTCATCTGATACTGTTAAAATATTAAATGCTGTGCGCAAAAAACGAGAGAAAGCAGGATAGTCGGTTACTTTACTCGAAACTCTCATTCTCATAATTCTCGAAATAATTCTTCTATACATTATATGGCCATATTAGTTATATATAAAGGTAATATCTATAAAGTTGATGGCTTTTGTAATGCTTGTGATATTGTGAAACAGAATAGAGGATGTTATATGCACTAGAGTGAAATGGTACAATAATGAGCGAGGAAAACTGGCACAAGTATATTGAATTTTCTCATGTATAACGGTCTCATAGGAGTTCACTGTACCTAAGAAAGAGAAAATGCTTTCAGGTGCTAATACTACCTGCAAAGTAATCAATGAGCTTCCTTGTTGCTGAATTTACCTTGCCTTCACTTCGTAGTATGCAGATATGCATATTATTGTTTCCAAAACAAAACTGTTCAACTGTAAGATGATGGTGTTGTAATTTAAACATGCAGATTAAGCCAAGATGGTGTTTCTCCGCGTTTTTAGTGCTTTCCCCTACTTTTTATGTATAACGATACACGATATCTCTGTTTGAAAAATATATATCATTGTTAATTATGTAGTACATTAAAATAATACTTACGGACTCGTTAAAAATTCAAAATTGTTCTCCGAAGCAGAAAGGAATCGATGCTTCAGACTCCTAAACTGACTGCACGTGACAGTAAAGTGTAATAAAATTTTAAGCTTGTTATTATCTTCAACGCTGGTAAATTAGTGCATAGCCGTGTTTTAAGTCTACAGTACTACACAGTGTGGAATGTAACGTGTAAATAATTTTCTCTTACGTACAGTCTTTTTCAAATAATAAGAAGTTAATTATACTATTAGCAGTTACTAGCATTACCGGAGTTGTCGCGAAAATAGGTAGACTGCTTTCTTTGAATGCACCAAAACTGCTGACAATATTCGGTTTTGCAGTTGCGTCGCAGTTTTAAATATAACGACCAGGAAAATAAAAATCTCCTCTTCATGGCAATAAAGCTTTCACTTACGTGCCCGCAGTGATGCGATGGCAGTAGTGGAATAGTATGGCGATATCCTTTGAAAAAAATGTTCTTCTGCTATTGCTGGTGAAGGAATACGATAGTTTAATAATCTTAAAGTTAAAAGAATGATGTGAGATAATTGCTAGTAAAATTTGGTATATATATAAAAATATATCACTCGTGGTGGCAGTGGTAGTATTAATAATAGCAGGAGAAGTGGCTCACTCACTCAATTCTTCAGTGGGTTCGATATAAGTTTAATACTAAAATGTTTTCACAGTCATTCACTCAACCATAAATCTGTATTCTGTGCATGTAGTAAAAAACGGGGGCAAAGTGGCAAACCAAGCAACACAAAAACGAAGCACTTACATTTCTTACTTGTCCGTGTATGTGTGTGTGTGAAGAGTAATGGCAACTGATATCGCATTGTAATGGATTTGATGTGATATGTAGTAGAGTAGGAGGAGGTGAAAGTTTACAGCATCAAAAGAAAAAGTCCTCAACTATATGGCTAGATAGAAAGTGAGGCAAAACGAATAATAAAAAAAGTTGGTACGGTTAAAGTGTGGTGATTTTATAGCTGGTGTGTTGGCTTTATGTTTCATCTCGTAATCACGGTGTGTACCAACCCAAATGTAAAGAACCATCTAGTTAGCGTCATTTAGTTCATAAGTGCAACAAGGCTTTTTATAGGACGCCAGATCATCAAGACAAGTAATTGCCATAAATGCAAGGCAAGACCTCCGCACATTGCATGTGAGCAAATATATATTTCCTATATACGCATTTCGTTTAGGTCGATGCCAGCTTTTGTCTATAAAAAATGCATAGGCACCTATACCCAATAAATTAATGTAACAACAGCAAGGCGTTTTTTCTCAATATAATGCACATTTAACACATTCCCATATTTTAGGAATGCTAGCAGCAGCCTTGGCTTACACTTCTGGTTGTAAGCATGTTACTGCTTCCTGGACCATTTCAGAAGCAAATAAATTTGACTGGATATGTGTTTCTAAAGATAAAATACATGCGAGTAATTCTCTGTGCCGGTGTATGTTAGTATTACAAGCATAAACAAGCATTGCTCACATATTTCAATTGAATGGCCGACTATCATAATGATTGATGTTTGATTGATTAACAGTTGATTAATGTGAATGCTTTTCTTTACTCATGATGCACTTAAAAGCGCAACAACAACAACAACAAAGATGTCCAGCATAATTTATCGGGAAAAATAAATAAAAAATATTATCTTACATAACGACGCAAATGGTATGGTACGGAAATGTGGTGGGTGTTGGAAGTTGCGATTTATCTTCTTTTAAATTGCCAAAAATACGTTGCATTGGTTTTTGCTGGAGAAAGTATTCGAGCACTAATTTTAATAAATTTAAAAATCACAAAATTAAATTATGTAATGTGACGAAAATACCCTTAGGATTAGTCATAATTGTATGTGCAGTTATGTATCGTGCTAACGAATTTCATCAAACGCTTAAATAACTCATCATCATATATTGAATACGTTGCATTTTTATCCTTTACAGTACATACTGAAGTGTTGTATAGGAGTTGGTAAGCCGTAAACTAGATCATAATCTACAAAATGTGTCATACACAGACTTCATAATCCAAAAGAGAAAGCCAAAGAAAATACAACCAAGAGCACGGACCTCGGGACTATGTGAGATAGAAAAGTGACGCGGAGCACAATGCCGCCATCATTTATATATTTTTATACTCCATTTGTAACGGCATAGTGTCATCATTTCTGTCCGTTATAAGTAGGGGAGGGGTTAATATTAACATTCCCATATAACACATGGCACATGCACATGCACACCACAGGTATAATTTTTTCTGACAATGTGCCGCTTTGCGAAAAATTTCTGTCGTTTCTTAGAAAATCCTAAATCGTTTCTCCTTCACGCACATTCACTTCTACACACAACGACATACAATGTAGCAACGGCAAAGAGTATTTTTCTTCCTTGAAGGCATTGTCTGCTGATGTCAACTTCAGAGTGTTTTGCCGTTGTGTACGTCTATAACATTCTAAGAAGATTTGTGTTAAGAATCCTCTTATAATCCTCAACAATATATGAATATGGAAAGGGTATCGTGCAAACAGACTCGCGATTTATATAAAGTACATCATCGCTTATCTTGGTTGTGTTTTAAATGCACGAAAAAAATCTCATAATACCAAAACCAAATCAACTAGAATTATGGTTCCACACATTGCGTTTGTACCCTCATGATTTTCATCATCAACAGTTTTCTAGCTTGCCTTTGATACATATTTTTAGTATCATCGTCGTCGCTCCATATTAAAGTGAAAACGCTGTAAGTTATGACCAGAGAGATGTTAAGACGTGAACAAAATCCGACAGAATGTGTTTTAGTAAAGTAGGATGGTGGAGAAGGCAAGGTGACTGCATGTTTGTTTGCCCACTACTTTCACCAGCTTCTCAACTCTCGCTGACTTTCTACTTTCATGCTCGCTAAGTTGTTGGTTGTTAGCGTTCAATAATAAGAGATTTTCTTCATCTCTGTCGCTGTCACGAAGACACACTGATTCACATACTCATTGTGAGTTACTCAAGCTGGAAGACTCTACAAAATGAGCGTTGTCAGCTGCTCTCATTCTCTCTCGTTTGCTCTCCTTTCTCTCTAATGTGATGTCAAAATGTTTCCTTCATTGAAACCAGCTTCCGTCTTCCCTTTCTAATCTATCGAAACGAGAGTTGAACACGGTACTGGGTGCTCGTGGTTAGCTTCTTCATAAAACTCAAATGCGAAGAGAAGAGAAAAAGATGCTAAAGTAGAAAAATGTGCAAAATGTCGTGTAATAATAATATGGTAATGGCAAAAGACACGGATGGTAATAATAAACTCCTTCATATATACATTCCGTCTAGTCAGTCACACGATATATGAACAAATGATAGTCATGGAAAATATTGAAATTTGGTCTGTAGAAAATTCTAATGCAGCTCGAATATGAAATTTTCACTTCATTATTGGTACATTATTTTACAAGTGTAGGTGGCGTTTATGATGACAACCCTTAGTGAAAACCTGACTTTATGTTTGGTTAAGTTCCTGTATAAACGAATCGGTGTAAACCTGAAAATAAACTCTCCCAAACATGCAATGCTCAATATGAGTTTTGAGATTGCGTTGATATACGAATGCAGAAATGATACATACCCACCTGTACTTGTAAATCTGGATCAATCTATTAGTGTTCTAAAATCTTACAAATGATCTCAAGCAGGATGCATTTAAAAGCAGTTTTGCATATCATTATCGAAATCATTTCTAGTCGACATTAAATATTTTCACAGAAAGTTTTCAGGGCTTCCTTGTTTGCACGCATCCCAAATAGGTGTGAATGACGCCTCCTGCCTGGTAGCGACCATGAGAATGAATGGCGATAATTATGATGAAACTGGGATATGCCTTTGTGACCTTTTATTTTCCCCCTCTTTTGATGATCTTGCATTTTCGACAAGTTATCCTCATGCATACTCGGGTAAACATGTTTATGCACATTTTCATTGCTTTTATCGCTACACGAGCGTAGTAACAATCTATTTATTTACAGATTAGTAACATAACTTTGGAGGCCATCACGTTTTAATTTTAGAATTTTAGAATGCCATATTGATGAGATAGGGATAGAAGCCTATTGTTCGCTTGTAAAGGTAAAATGAGGGAAGCAATGATAAAAGAACGTCAGATCAGGATCTCGGATTTCCTTTCATTGTGTTTGCAAAACTACGGCGTAACAGAATTTGTGCCTACACACTAGCTGAACATTATTTAGAAACTTCAAATGTCCTTATCCACCTACACAAAGGATTTTTGATGTGATGATTACACGTGTAATAAACACTCAATGGAAAACTCACTCTTCCCTTGATTGTACCAGAGAGCAGAGTCGTAGAGCAGCAGTGGATTGCTTTTTCATTTTCAGGGAATAATTTATAATACATTGAGAAAGATGAAACTAAAGTTGCATCTGATCCCGAAAATCACTTCACTTACCTACTACAGTCATTTGAGCTGAGACAACATCAGTTTCAAATTCAGGAGCATCTGCTGATACTTCACATTTGTAAATTCCGGTCTGCTCATGGCGGACGGATTTTAGCATCACCTTGTGTTCGTCCGATTTGGATATCTACAAACGCAAAACAAATTCGTAGTTTACAATTGAATGAGATATCAAAAATAAATCAATGTAAAAACATACACGTGCCCCCTGTATTGTATTCAAACAGTAAATGATACGTTACTGTCTGTAAAAAGGATATCATGTTTTACATAGACGAAAAAGTTTTTTCATCTGAAAAATAGTATTTTGAAATCTCATCAATGAAATATAAAACAAAAATAAATCAATGCAACTGTAGCCCATTATTTGGGGTGAAATGAATGACCTGATGCATGCGTGAGTGTGAGAGGTAGGGATTTCATTCAATGCTTGGTATTAAATTACGATGGGGGATTTGGTGAGCTCATGATACCGAGAATTCATCATGTTTGTTTTGAAGCACAGGATTTCATGAAACTAATACTGTATCAGATACCCATTTAGAGTTTTCTTTCAAAATTGCTTTACTTACATCAACATCTATCCCCATCGTCGTGAAGGTCTGGATGGGTGGAATCTCTTTGGGGATGTATCTGTAAAACTCTTCTCCGTCCAGGTACCACTTAACAGTGTAAGGGTCCTTAACACTTAACCATGATCCAAGTCGTAAAGACAGGTAAGAAGAACATCTGTATTAATGGGAACTGCAGGCGGAACTGAGATTTGAACATTCTTAAGCGGCTCAACTCCTGTAAAACAAAAAAAAAACACAATAGTGAAATTCATGGAGGAAACGTTAATACACTAGTTGAGTAGTACCAGTAATACAATAAATCGACTACCAAACTAGTACGATAATATTAGTAGAATAGCATGCCAAACAGAGTGAGTGAGTAGCTCGGTACACAGGGTTCTGGTTTATGCTATGCACCAGCACGAACACCAAGACCAAACTAATTAATTAGTGATCGTAATTAATGTCAATATTGAATTTCCCTCAGCCTCGTTTCCTTGTTCTCTCATTTTCTTCATTTCGATTTTGCTTTGAAGAAATTAAGTTCATTTTATCGTGGTCTTTGTGTTGAGAGAGATTTTCATTTGTTAGGTGCATGGGAATGCGCATGTATGCTGAAATAGACAAACTTGTAACGACTCCGTTTTGCCTTTGCATGCTAATTAATTTTACCAAGGAGTCCCTTTGAATACCATCACTCCTTTGTTGGTTGGAAATAGTGTCAGTCAGGCCAAAAATGTATTTTGGAAAATCTCACAGTGAGAATATAACACACACACACGTCTTTGCTCACCATTTATTTCCCTTTTCACTAACCCTCATATCTTAACTCAAGTCTTTTAATTCACTTTGAGAAAATGACTTGGTGTTTTTGTCATTTCGGATAGGCTGGTGGCTGGTGAGCTGTTCTGCCATCATCATCACACATTTCTCTCCCTTCTTATCATCATTTCAAATGAATTTTGTATTCTTTGTTATGTGTCATGATAAATAATAAAATTGTAACAAAAAGCTAGTCTACATTGTACTTCTAAGAAGGAGGTGGCAGGCAAATCCTTTGATGATGGCGATGATAAATGACAGGCATGTAGTGTTGTGTATAAATATACACGTCATACATGCAACAACAAGTTTACAGCGCACATTTTCTGTTATGTTGTTTGCTTCTCTCTTCTGCCATGCTCCTGTTTTTGAAAGAATTTCATTATCTTCGTTTTATTTGCTTCAGTAATGAGCAAAATGTAATTTCTTAAGGGGGAGCTCATTTAACTTTTTCAATCTACAGACTACTCGCATCACAGCACCAACAGCAACATCACAACATAACATCATAACAACTTTGACAGAATGTCGGAGCCGTTATGTTTTATGAAGTGTGAGAAAACTGAATAAAATGATGTTGATGATTATGATATAGGCATTGTATTTTGAGCGAATGATGAATAATATGTTGTCGTGATAAAATCAAAGTAGGTTCTAAGTATTTGTATGTTTATAGGTAGATTGATATGTATCGCATACATATATGCAACCTTGTTAATACTTTCTCTATCATCTGCGATTATGCCTCGATACGGAATATGATATTTTCCTGTTGAAAAGCATGCATGCAAGTAGATAAGTGAATACATTTTTTATGTATGGATAGCCCTAAAACTGACATTTTACAACAATGACAAGGGCTCCCAATCCCAAAATAGTTTCTTGGATGTACATACATAGTGTATTGCGTAATAAATAAATTATCAAAGTTTATTGATGATACAAGGAAATACAACGTGACGCAAATACGTTCACAGTAATAAAAAGTTGCCAAAATATTTTCCATTCAGTTTGCTTCTTCTTCTTCGAGTAGCTTCCTTATCATCACATGAACTACACAACAAAGTGAATAAAATAAGGCCAAAAGTTTACAAAAGCCTCTTTCGAAATAAAATCTTTCGTTTAGAATATAGCGCACGAAAACTGCCGTAGAGAAGTACATATTACTACTCATATTGATGACGTGCTCGGATAAATAGAAAATAAGTTCAAACTCTCTCTTTCCCCACACAACAGTTGTTATTCCTTTCTTCCAACTTCCTCTTACACTTACAAACAGGTTTTTTTTTCTTCTAAAGAGGAGCAACTTGAAGGAAGCAAGCTGACTGCATACATAACCGTAACTGCTAGTTTGTGAATAGGGAATATTAATGCAGGTAGAAGAAAAGTTGTTTATTTTTGCTGAGACGTAAAAATCCCTTCTATTATTACGCATTTTCTAGATTGTTACATCTATACGTATAACTTGATACAATAAAAATTTTGTGTAGCAAACTCACTTACTTGTGAAAATACAAATGCTCTAAAAAACGAATAAAGAAAAAATCATGCTTTCTTTTTGGTTTGAATCTAGTTTTCGACTTGCTTCTTCCTATATGTTGCATTATTATTGCTTTGCTTGACTTTTCATTTTTCATTTTTCTATGACTATTGCTTTCTTCCTACTTGGTATCCTTTACAACATTACCTGTTTTGTTATAGCTTGTAATATGCACTGTAGTACAACGTACCTATTTCTTTTAAATTGCCACTAAACCTAAAGAAAGTACAGTACTAGATGAGTATATACATAAATAGATATAGCTCATACGAGCGAACAAATTATAATATTGCATAATACATGTATAGTATCTACAGTATACTTTGGTGAAAACAAGTATTGTATCATTTACCATTACTGCTACACTGCCATTAACTTCAAGATGTAAGCCCTGTCCCAAAAATAAGGGGTAGGATAAAAATAGAGCTAAAAATTACTCTAAATATAGAGCTTAACAATTTCTGGTTTTTACATATATTTAACAGTAACTTAAGGCCATCATTCATACCAAGTTTCATGGATCTGCGCCTTCGTACAGCAGAGTTATAGGAACTTTTCGGAAGACGATTAAATTTTGCTGTCCCAAAAATAAGGGGTAATTTTTAATTTTATCATTAAAATACGACTTTATGATTCACTGACGCCTTCAGAATATGACGAAACCAGAATGATAGCT
>JAQIXX010001426.1:0-34108 GCA_034700605.1 Willowsia nigromaculata
CAGACCTCCCCCAAGCCCAAGATCCCCTCCACCTTCCAGTTCTACATCTCCTCCAAAGCCCAACCCTCCATCAAAAAGTTGACACCTTCCCAATTTCTATATCCATTCAACCACACCAAATAAACGCTTAAATTTCAGCCACTCAATTCTACTCAATTCATATTTTAACCCTTACCCCACTAAAGACTGCCAATGCGAACATTAACCTCCATACTGGGATTCCTCCTCCTCCTCCCCTCCACCTTTTACCCATCATATCAGAATATCTCTAGCACGCTATTATTCACATTGAACAGGACTTTTCACCCTCCAACTCACAAAATCTTGCATAAACCAAGAAAACCTCCTCCCACACGAAATGGCAACCGACTTTCTCCGGAAATGCAAAATTGTTTTAAAGACCGTCTATTTTGCGAACATCGTCTTCTCCTCCGAGTTGCTAGCAAAATACGATCATGGCCTTTTACAAGATCTCCAAATGTTTCAACAATTAGTGGTTTTATTGTTGATCGATTATATGACTGCCAATTTGAATGCACTTTATTTTCCAGTTGGATTGCATTCGGTGCATTCGTGATTAGATTAATGGAAAGAACATGCAATGCCACGTGTTTCCGAAAGCGTTTCATTTTTAAGTTACTAGACATTAAGTAAACTATGTTATTTTTGATTTGGTATCATGTCACTACGTCAGTACTTGTAGTCTAGAGAGAATTGCGCGTGCAAGTGAGCATTCATGTAGAAATATATTTACATTAGAAAGTCTGATTGCCTGTCAGCATTCAATAAAAAGTTTGGATAGATCAAGTACGATTTAATGTCATGTAAAAATCAATATTTTAGAGACCACCCACTACCCTTTCTCCTTTTCTCCACCTCACCAAAATAACAGCATGATCTTAGGTTGGGTTTTAAGTAAAGCTCAAATTTGACAAAATATCAATAATTTATTTGAAATTAATTTAGGTATACAATCAAGCTTCTTTTGCAAAGAACACAACCTTGGAAACAGTAATAAAATTATGATGTCCGTCTTTCTCAATTTAAAAACAAACAAATTATGAACCGTTTTGCATTAAAGTAAATTAAAAAAAAAAAATATTTGTTAACTTTGCCCCAGCATACAAATACACCTTGCTTTACATGATATACATATGTTATGTACGTCCCAAAACGCCAAACGTCTAAAAATATTATTTCGTGCGTTGCAAGTAACAACAAAATGTTGAAAAGAAACAGTATTCAATTCAATATTGGCCATTCATGCGACATAAATCTTTCGTGCAATCTTCATCGCATGACATTCTCATAAATATTTTTTTGGATCTTTGAACTTTTAAGCTTTTATGCAAAAATGCATCCACCAGACAGATCAAAAGAGACACATGACCATAGAATATATGATTGAAGTGCATTTTCGACAAAATATTTATCGATAACTTGTTACCCAATACAGTATACGTATGTCGTGCTTCTATTAAGCATAATAATTCCAGCATGCTTCGATCTGTCATTTATCTTCTGAAACATTGTTTTCTTCCCTCTTAACTCTCAACTTACGGCAGCAACTGTGTCTACGTAATCATTGCATGATGACAGATCATGATCAGACATGACATTGAAACCCGTGGTTCCGTGCTGTCTGTCACAAACCATGTAGTTGGGTGCAATTAAATATTATTCAGAATGTTACATGCGTAATGATGCTTTACAAATTGTGTCTCTTTTTAATTAAAAAAAGAGTTGTGCGTATGCCAATAGCATAAAGTATACTTGATATCATAGTCATAATATAGCTTATGTATGTATGTACCAATTTATGTACATATATTCATAATATAAACTTAACATCTTAAGAATAATTAATAATAATAAATCCAACTTGAAATTTTAAACTACCATAAGAGCAATGTGATCGTGTAATCGATCACTTGAGCAGAAAAGTCAAGAAATGTATTCCTATCAATATGATAAAACGGATACGCCTCTTCCACATGAAATGTTACGCAACTTCTGAGAAACTTGTAGAAAAGGGTATTCCTTGGAGCCATGCTTTTTCCAGCCTCAATGAACCCTTCCGAAATTTCCACCAAGTGCCCAAGCAGCACCGCCTCACACATTTCCAGAATGAACGGAATCGCAATTGACCCCAGCACGATGATATAGCCAAGTAACCCAGATTCTGCAATGCTTGCACTGAATTTGATCGCAAAGAAGATCATGATTGATGCGCAGCCAAGAGTGGCAACATGATGGATTGCAATGTTCATGAATTTTTTAAGAACAACGAGAAATACCTGCTGAGTCCTGTAGAGATCGATGACCTCATTTTCTTCCATTGTTCCCAAAAAGTTGGTTTCCACCATTAGGAATTTTCTTCCACGTTTCATGTCATGTACGACATTCTCTGGAGTGATGTTCTCAAGTGCGAGGGTTGCCACTTGGTAGTAGAGCGTTACCAGGAAACCTACTGTTAAAATTGTAAATATTTCCGGCAGTGTTCAATGCAGCAACTACAATTGGTGCCAATAAGAAATGAATTAGCTTCAAGTTTGCAACTGTGAGCTCGTATTCAAACCATTCTCTCATGAGGACATTGTTGCACTCCAGGGGATGGAAGAATATGGTCACCAAAGTGCATGAGAATACGATGGATCCAGGGGAACCCAAAAATAGGAACATTTCCCCGAGACGGATCACCTTCTTATGGTGGTCATTCAGTTCCAGTTCTTTTGACTTCAATATGTCTACCCAGTAATTAAAGCATAATATCTCAATTAGTTTTGTTTTTACAAATGCAAATTTAAAATTCTCTTACCTTCCATTTGATAATGATATACAATGAGTTGGTTGTAGAGGTAGATGATCTCATCCCGAAACCGAAATATTTGGGTTGCCACCATATTTACAACAACTATCACGGAGAGTTTGGCCCCATTCAATTACAATAGAGGCGAAGTGCTCTAAGGACTCTGAGCTATTTTCCACGTTTTCCGCTTCGTCTTTTAGGTTAAGTTCCTTCTTATATATAGTCATGTAAAAATGTATCCAGTGGACTAAGAGAAATGGAATCCCACTTGATAGACCCATACACCTGGAAATAAATATTTTAAAATACTGTTAGTTCTTATTGAAATTTGGTAAATGCCAAGATTTTAAATATCATTCTTACCAGTTCCAGTAAAGATAATGAGGTGGTAGAATTAGCCTTTTTGCTTTGCTATCCCAATCGTATATCGTTTCGCCTATTTCGCAATAAAGTCACGTTTATTTTTTACACAATTTCAAGCAGAGATGGTTAACCTTGTGTGCCTTTGCAAAAGCAGATGGGTACATTATTGGCTAAAATGGATTTTGCTCGAATTTAAAGAAATTGATTCTATCAATGTTCATAAAGCAAATCAATATGGTAGATTTTTGCTCCATTTTAAATTCACATTGATTTTTAAATTTCTGCTTGACCGTTCAAGCTTATATGACATTATATTCGTTTTAGAAATCTGGTTATGATACACTTTCCATACCCAAATTAATACCCATACATAACTGGACATCTCATGCCAATTGATTTTAGATTAGTAAATACTTATCTATATAATTTACAGGCAAAAGGACTATAATGTATTTTCATTTTACCTTTGCTAATTTCGATTAAAAAGCCAAGCATACGATAGGTTCAATTTTACATTTGAGGTTTTGATTTCTGCACAGAGCTTATACAAAAAGTGATTAAAGTTCTTGCTTAGGTAGGTATTCATAACAATTAAAGATGAGATTCGTGATTATGTGAAACAAATATACTTATTTCATATTAAGACGAATGCATGTTAATAAAAACGAGGCAATGCAATGGCCTTGTCTTTCGAATAAACAATCAATAAATCTTGCCAATAAATATATGTATAATTTAAAGCAAGCGTACAGACAAAAATATGTGCTTTGATAATTATATGGCTTATACAAATTTTTAATGTATTCGTAACATAAATAATAATATCAAATCCTAACTAATTTTTGAAACTACCATAAGAGCAAAGTGATCGTGTAATCGATAACTTGAGCAGAGAAGTCAAGAATTGTGTTCCTATCAATGTGATAAAAGGGATATGCCTCTTCCACATGGAATGTTACGCAACTTCTGAGAAATTTGTAGAAAACTGTAACCCTTGGAGCCATATTCTTCCCAGCCTCAACGAAGTCTTCAGAGATTCCCACCAAGTTCCCCAGCGTCACTGCTTCATACAGCTCAATTATGAACGGAAATGCAATTGATCCCATGACTATGATATAACCGATTAATCCAAAATCTGCAATGCTTGCACTGAATTTGATCGCAAAATAGATCATGATTGCTGCGCAGCCGAGTGTCGCTACATGCTGCAATGAGATGTTCACTGATGCCATGAATTTATTGAGGACAACCAGGAAGACCTGTTGAGTCCTGTATAGGTTGATGACCTCAGTATCCTCCATTGTTCCCAAAAAGTTGGTTTCCACCATTGTGAATTTTTTTCCACGATTCATGTCAGAATTGATATTCTCTGGAGTGATATCAGCAAGAGAAAGGGTCGCCATTTGGTAGGATATCATTACCAGGAAACCTGCAGTTATCACTGTATTTCCAGCTGTATTCAATGCTGCGATGGCAATAGGTGCCAATGCAATATGTATTGGTTTCAAGTTTGCGAATGAGAGATCAAATTCTAACCACTCTCTTATGAGGACATTGTTAGGTTCCAAGGGGTGGAAAAATATGACCACCATGACACATGAGAACGCGAGGGATCCAGCACCTAACCCGAATAAGAGCATTTCCCCATTCCGGATCACATTCTTGTGGTACTCGTTCATTTCGATTTCTCTTGACCTCATCATGTCTGTATAGTAATATTGGCATCTCATTTACTTTACGTTTATTTTTCATTCATTCTAAGCTGCAAAAACCTATAAAGCTCTTACCTGTCATTTGGTAATGATATATTATGATTTGGTTGTAGAGATACATGACCTCATCCCGAAACCGAAAGAGTTGAAGTGCCACCAGACAAATCACAAGTACTACAAGTGTTTGGCCCCACTCAATCACAATTGCAGCAAAGTGTTCCAGAGACTCAGAACTACTTTGAACATTTTCCGCTTCGTCTTTTAGGTCGCGTCTCTCCGAATACGTTTTCATGTAAAGATGTATCCAGTGCATTATGCAGTATCCAAAGCCACTTAATAGGCCTAGACACCTGTAAATTTAAAAAAAATCATGACAATTTTTGTTTCAAAAACTGTACATCAAATTTGGGACATTTTAAGGTTAAGTAAGTAGTTACCAATTCCAGTAAAGGTAAGGCGAAGGTATAATTAGCCTACGTGTTTTGCTATCCCAATCATATATCGTCTCGCCCCCATACACCATTCCTTTCACGCGCAAGCCAATTATATTAATTGTGCGTTCAGATAACATATTATTCAACTTTATGTTTTGTTTTTTCGATATGAGACATGTTTCATCCTAATATATCCAAGCATAAAAACCTAATCAAAAGGTAAACGTATGACTTGCTTAGATTAAGAAGTTTAACTACTTGTAAGAGGCCTGGAAAATAGATGTGATGAAACCAGGCTACAAGCACGAAAAATAAGCTTGGAAAAGTTGGATATTTATTGATTCTAAAGACTATCCCCTTATAAAACAAACTTTATCCGTGGGTGGCGAAAAAATACATATTTTTTAAAACATGAACTTTATGTGAACAAAATTTTGCAATCAGTGACGCATGAAGTCACGTTGACAAACACACATAAATATGATGGAAGCAAAAATGACAAACCAACTATATTCCAACAAAAATACATGGAGAAAGGTTAAAATGGAATGAAAACTTGCCGACTAGTTTAAGTTTACTTAAATTGACACTAAATTGACCCTAAACACATTTACACATACGTATTTGCATAAACCATTATGAAATTCATGGACATAATTATGCCAATTAATTGTGGAAGAATAGGTAGGCAAGTATTGTTTAAGGGGCTATTTTAAAGTCCATTTGAACGCTGGTTGCCAACGAATTTTGCTGGGTATCGCATTGCGCCGAAAATTTAGATATCATTATAACTAATTGTGCGCAACTGTGCTATGCTATTGGCAGCAGAATAGGGATTGCACATTGAAACAACTCCTTAAAGGTGAAAACTAGTTCTATTGGATTTTATATTCTACAGAAGGGTTGGTCGATAAGCCAAATATGAAAAAAACCACTGTGGACTTATAGCTCCTAAGCAAATATCTATTTTATATCACAATATTTTATTTTTGAAACGATATTTTATGGCTTGTATCCAATGCTTTGCTTAACTCTTTTAAGCAACATATTGAACCATACACTCCCATCAAAATGGCTTGTATGAACTGTTGCTGTAATGGTTTATATGCACATTAGGTGTTGCAGAACTCCAAACCAATTTGTCAAAACATTCTTTAGAAAGTTATTTCTTCTTGCTCTAACGAAAACTTCAAAGTTTTCGTCCAAATATCTCTGCCTCATTACAATATAATAGCGTTCAATATCACGTGAAAGGTAGCTGGAAGTATTTCACAAGGTATCTAAATTAATCAATCATGCAACAAAATTAGCCAGATAACGTTCTTAGGTGATCAATGTAAATATGGTTTTTCTAAGGACTCATCTTAAGACTTTGCTAATGCAACCTTTGCAATGCTAAATATTGACTTATTATTACCAGCAAACCATGCTCCTTAGTCATTGTGGAATTCTGTATTTATTCAAAGCAATGACCTGGAACCACTCATTACAAAAACATAAAGATAAGAAACTACAAATAAAGATTAAAAATTCCTACTGATATTAAAGACTATAGTGTGCATAGAATAACTACAAATTAAAAATATTATTTCGGTTAAGCTAGTGAATATTCTTTGTCTGTCATTAACTTACTTTAGTTAATGTATCCGCATTATTTTTTTTAAATAGTTAAAAATTCTCAACCCAAGGCTTAGACATTTTTAGATTTTTATAAAGAAAAAAACCCACAAGACTCTATGGTCGCCTCTTCTATTGTGCGCAAACTTCTCTAAGAGCAAGGTAAATATTAAAAACCGGATTCGGGCGCTCACAATCCATAGCATATATTTGCTCTATGTGGCGCATTATGCACTCTATTTGACCATCCAAGACCTACTTTTTGTTTCGTGAACTTTTTAAACACTGGGATACTCATGAATATCAAAATACTTCACAAAATGTCATACCCAAAGTTGAGAGTTGGATGTATTTATTCATGTAATTGTAAATTTTTAAAAAGAAACTCACATACATGGACGTTAGCATATTTTGCAAAACTTATGTTTACACATATTGTCAGCACTCAGGCATCCTTGAACCCTGTACCCAGACATATGCATTTACCTTGCTAAATTGGGTACGAATGATACGATAGCATAATCAATACTGCTTACTTTACTTTTGCATTTCCTCTTTAATAAAGTATATTTACTTATTCTTATCATTTGACAGTACTGAGAATTTTTTCTCTGTCTACTTCACATCTTTTGTGATGTTAACGCAAATTTGCATTTACAAAAAACCTGCATAAAAAAGTATTTAAAGCTGTTCCTTTCAAACATTGCTATAAAGAGCGTCAAGGAAAGCGTTACAATAAGCCATTAGTCTAGTTACTTCTAGCAATCAAAATCAAGTGAGAAAAGATAGACGTGAAAGTTTCTTTTGAATTTCGTAATATCAAGTATCCAACTTTCCATAAAAATGGCTTTCACTTGGTTTATCATTCAAATTTTCAGGCTGCTATTCCAAATATCATCAACCCATCAAACCGACTTAGGTTTCCAAAATTTTGCTTATCTTTTCCCTGAATATACATTCCACTTCTTTTATGAAGACAACAGCATTTATAAATCTGGCTTGATCACTAGCATTTCATCTTGGCTACAATTTGTAGCACCACACACCTCTCTGAAGCACAAATGTCATTCCATCAACCCTATCACAATTCACTCCATGGCTGCATTAGCCAAGAAAAATTACAGTACATCCACCGATTCCAACACCCGTGTTCATTACATATCCTCTCATGATGATGACACAGCTTGCCTCACCAACATTGGAACTCTCCATTTAAGATTCGGATTCACCATAAAATTTGGGAAATCCTGTTCCATCCATTTCGTTTGCAACCAAAACTTCATAGTAACATCATCATCTTCTGAGCTACTCTTGTCCCTCGAAAAAATGACAATGATCACAGCATCTATACAAATCGGATTTGGCACTCCAGAATTCACTGTCTACTTCTTCACCCAATTTGATGACATGGTAAAGAGAGTGCGATATCCAAATAAGATATTTAAGATCGCGTCAATCGAACTTCGTCTCCAGCAAATTTCGTCAAAAATCTTGATTCAGGAATATGATGAACTGTTAGTACTCTGCTTGTCTTGCATCTTTAAAACTGGGTCACAAGTTTTGTACAAAAGTGGAATGCACGACACCAGCATTTGGAATGTGGACGAAGATATTTCAAATAAACTTATTCTACCTGTGTGGAAACGGCTAAATACCAACTTGCACAAACCTGGCCCAAAGAAAGTGTCCAGCTATAAGATTCAATTTTGCAATTATTTGTTCGTTTCCACAAATTTCACTGACCAGGAAGCGGATATGTGGGATGCGTGGTGTTTATGGCTGTTTCTCCGTCAGAAATATAATCACACTTTACGCTTCTCTCGTTTCATGGGACTGGACCATGTGTACTTGGCCACTTTATTGAACCGTTTCACATTGAAATCACTGAGACCATCCAGAGATGATTCGACCAAAATTTCTGGTCATGGATTGATTGCAAAAGGGTTCGTTTACAGAATTGTCGTTAGATCGTCCACTTTCCCAATATCGGTCAGTTATAAAGCGCTGCTCCAAGCTTTAGATTTAAACACTTGGATGATATTTTCCGTACTGTTTATTACACTAGTAATAATTCTGTATGTTGGTGGGATGAAATCCAGTCTGTTTTGGCTTTACTCGGAAATGGTGGAAAAGGGGGTTCTAGTGAAAGCTGTAAATATTAAAGTTTATTTGCCAGTGATTCTGTGGAGCTTTGGAAGTTTTCTGTTTCGACAACTTTATTGTTCCGAAATGGTCTCAAATCTGACCGCAGCACCTGCCCCAAAGGTGCCTCAAACTTTGAAGGAGCTCGCATTCCAAAGCGGAATTCCTCTACTCACACATACATACACTTTCCTCATGTTGAACTACACTCAAAGCGATGAGATCTCTCAAGAGTCGATGAACTTTTTGAGGAGCTTTAAGCAAAAGTTGTACAGAGTTCGGGACTTGTTAAGTAGCGCATCATTTATTGTCAATGACCTGAGCATAAGGGATACGGAAAATAAAGGGCTTCAATTGAATTTGTATCAAGTGCCATCTGACTTTTCTGTCTTGTTTTTGTCCGATGACATGCCAATATTTGAGGTTATCTTTAAAGCATTGGCGAAAATTCATCGTAGGGAAAATGTTCAAATTTTAGGGAAAAATTGGCCATTGAGCTTTCCAAGATTGAAATCTTGGATAATTCCAAATTTCTTTTTGGCTGATTTGATAATTAGAGATATTTCAAGATTTTATGAATCTGGAATATATGGAAGATTGTTGGAAGTGAGAAGAGCGAATAGGATAATTGCGAGATTCAATAAGAATCGTAATATTCGTGGAGTAAATAAGAAAAATAATTATGAAGGGCAACCTAGGTGGGCATCATTCATCTTCTCCTCAGGGTGTCTGGATCAACAACAAACGCGTAATGAGAATACATTTCGAGCATTCAATGTCACATCACTATGGTTGCTCTGGAGTGTTTTTATAAATTGCTTGTCATTATCTACTGGAGTCTTTGTTCTGGAGTCTGTTGTGATGGCATTTAGAAAACAGTGTGGAAAACGACATGAGCAAAATATGAGAAGGAAATGGAGAGCAGCATTTAATTTTACATATCTAAAGTAAACAAAAATAGAATAGGAAGTTTTATAAATGGAATGTGTTTGTAAAATGGCCACTAATTATCTGATGTGAAATAAATGTGAACTTATCTCTCAGTTAATATACTAATCAATTTGTTTATTCTTAAATGCAGAAAACGCTAAAGAGATAGGTAAAATGGGTTTGTCAAATATGACAAGATCTATTGTTTATGATAGTATTGATAATTTTACTATGTATTTGGAAGATACATATTTCATGCTATAATGATTATATGCATAGTATTTCATTTAAGTACACATAATATGCATAATAAACAATCACACATTTAAAGCAAATGTTTACGGGATCTGCGAAAACATATTTTTGGTTACTCCTGGACAAAGTATTTAAGATTTTGTTCTTATGACATGAAATATCTTTATGCAGTTTAATTATTCATTCAATAGACTTGTCTTGTCATATTATAGTCTTGCACGTCTATTATAATAAAGTTACACAAAAATGGTTTCAAGCATTCTGAAAATTCACATTCTATGTATTAGAAGCTTGACTTTTAAAACGCGGGTTGTATAATTTCATGCTTGAAAATGCTTTCAATTTTCTACTAATTCAGTATCCATAAATTTTCAATATGATTTTAGTCTTTCATGGGCTATCAACTAGCAAGAAAAAATAACAGTCCTAATTGCATATATTATTGAAGTACCTAAAAGTGTTTCATGGACTTTTAAGTGGCTGTCAATTTAAATTTGATTGTTGAAAAATTCATAAAAATAAAAGTCTATTTAAGCAGTATGCAATAATCTTAAAATAATATACAACAGTGAATTTCGGTGAATGCAAATTAACATGAAATGCAATTGTGTAATCTCTATTGATGTAAATATGTTTTTTAATGCACTAATAAACATTTACCTAGAAATGTTAAGTGGTTATTACAAGATAAAGTCAATTATCAATCGTTGGGCATTTGTCTGAAACAAACAGTTGAAACTCGATCAATCAATCACATTTCTGTCATCGAAAATTCATGATACATTATACTTCATCGAGGAAACTAACGTCATGTATAAATATTGCATATTTTAAAAAGTGTTTACCAAAGATCACAATCTTTTCGGATACGCTTAATCATTCCCTAGTTTTCCATGAAAACAGTAACCCTTAATCTATTTAAGTTGAGCTTAATGAGTAACATTCATGTACACCTTATAAATTCACACGTACGTCATTATAAGTTAATTTTTATCCCACTGCTCTTTATTTTCATTTTGAGTGTTTTCATGTTCTGAGCCACAATAAAAGCTTTTGAAACAATGACTGTTGAATGTCAATTTTAAATATCATGATAAAATTTAGTTTTCCAAATATTTTCCAAATGACATCAGAAATTCGTATATAAAGGCGCAGAGTGACACTTGTAAAATATCAGTTAACTTTCCTGTACACATATTAGATGATCATAATCTCAAATTGCTACAAACTACAAGCTATACTATTCCAAGTAGGAAACCAAGCGTTCTTTTTACCATGGGCAAGTTAAGCGGGGAAAAGTTTGGTGCTACTTTTTTGCTACTACTACTTATAATACGTAAGCTTTCATTTAGATTTGATTAAATTTATTCAAAAGACTTTCATCATTTTGCAGTTTAGTAAATAACTTTTTTTTTCTTTTGAAAATCAACTTAAGATTCCTCGTCTGTTTCATCTCTGGGGACCAAAAGTATTTCAGATACTGACTTTAGCACGCTTTTAGAACTGCTTACTCAAAATTTGATAGATAACCGAGCAAACTTAAAGGATGTCAAGGCTTCTCTTGATGATCTTCAAGCAACTGTTCGTGATCTTAGTACTCGAGTACAAAATATGGAAGGAAGACTTCAAACCGTAGACTCAAGGCTGGATGACGTAAACACGGGGCTACAAATTGTAAACTCAACACTCATAAAGGCAACAGCAGCTTTAGATAGTGTGAATTCTACGATAAGCATAGTTACTCTTGGGCTACAAGCTGTTGAGGCTAAAACTGAGGTGCTTGAAGAGACAACTGCTCAACATACCACGTCCATTATCCAAACTCAAACACAACTTGACAATTTTAAAAGTACTACGGAACAAACTTTAAGTGATTTCTCAACCCAGGTGTCAACCGTTTTGCCGCAGCAAATTAACGCAGTTTCATCAGACCTTCAAGGTTTGAAGTCCATTGCAGTAACAAATTTAAGATTGGGATCACTTCATCGCGTTGTGACATGGAATGGGCCGGGTTTATCGGACGACTATGGTTATGTCATAACCGAAGTGTCAAACTTTAACTCAGACCAGTATATTGATAACGCTGCAAGACGCCATATTGAAGTAGAAGTTAACGGTGCATGGAAATCTATTTCTTAGTATAATATCGATTTGTTAACCTCTCCATCTAACTGTAGTACATTTCACAACTTGTACATGAATTACATATATTAAAATTTTACTAGTCATGGGCAAAAAATTGGATTTACCTACCAATTATTATTACTTTGAAGCATTTTCAACTTTGCATAGCCTATTATTTTTTTAAATGTTATCAGTAAAGATTCATGAACCTATTTAAATTCTTATTTTGTATGAATAATCTCAGCTCATAAATAAGATTTTTTCTGAGTAATGAAGACATGCATATCCCCACCATATACATATCGATGGTGATCTTTCAGGATGCTCTTTCTCATTTTGGCTCAGGGTGGCAGAATACCCTATCTGCAATTTTCAGGATTTTTCAGGAGCACATAAAAACTGAATCATGATTAGATCATGGTGCTGAGTAGTGCATTTTAGAAATTTTGTCATAAATTTCTAAGGCTTACATGACTTTAGCAAGCTATTTTGTCGGAAGCATTGAGCTTTTCTGATTATAATGGTGAAAACCGTGTATTTTTTCGAGTTTAAACGAACTCAGAATGGTAAAATACAATGAGGTGCATTAAATCCGGCACTTCAAATGATGCAGTTCATGTATTTATTTTGTACAGAAGACGTGATTTGTTATTCATGTATTTATTTTGTACAGAAGACGTGATTTGTTATTCATGTATTTTACACCAATCGGTGGAGAATTTAACGGGGAATTTATTGAAACTCATCTCATTTTCCCCAAATTTGAAGATAGCGCATTCTGCCATTTGGAGCCAAAATGAGAAAGAGTATTCTGAAATAACATAGTTTCTCAGAAAGAGCATCCTGAAAAAACATAAATGCTCAGAAAGAGCATCCTGAAAGATCACCATCGATGTATATTATAATGAAATGAGACAGCTCAAGATTTTGTAACATCTTGACATATCATTAGTATTATATGAACGTAAATTAATTGTTTCGACAATTCATTGTCATCTCTCCTTGGCATATGATCATTATTAATGTCAATATGTCGTTTATAATGTGATATAAAACCAATTAGATAGTCATGTGTCCTGTTAATATTTAGTTTATCTCTACTTAAAACCTTCTTTATTGTAGGCAAACGTAATTAAATCTTGAAGTACAAATGTGTTAAAAGCCTTGTTTGATGTTGAGTATTCGTATGTACTTAGGAATGTTGTAAAATTCTATTGCGTAAAAACTGTCACGTCTTAAAGCAGCCATAACGATCAGATAAGTTTTGGTGCATATGTACTAAGCAATAAACGTTTTGTGTATTAGCATAGCATAAGCATTCAAGCATATTCGTGATCCAAACTCAAGGTTTTTAATGAAAGTTTTCATACATTCGGTAAAATAGGTCCGGAATTAGCTCCTATTAATAATAAGAACTGAAAACCATGCAGCTACATACTGTGCAACTACTGTTACTATTTAAATTGACTGTATTTCAATTTTTCACAAATTTGCCATCTGGTATTTCCTCACTTTTATCATTAGAAACAAATCTGTTTTCACAATACAATGATCTCTATGAAAAACTCAGTGCAGAGTGTACTATCAATCTAAGTTTCAAGACGAAAGAATGGTCTGATATTTTAAATGCGATTTTGGGCCATTGTGTAATGTCCAAGTTAAGCTGTGTTCTCACCCTGCTACGCTCACTAAGAATAACTCAAAGAAACTACACCCGCCCATTCACAAAAATCCGCTATCACCAAGTTTGTCACGTTAACCTGCCATCTGCAACAAAATATGGTCTAGAACCAAATAAAATTGGCCCATATATGTTTATTGCAGACCAAAAGAAAGTTGTTGTCGATAACTTGGAGTACTTGATCCTCCCTGTGCGTTTGCTTCATTTGTCAAAATTACGTGCGTATGTTCATCCTTTCGTAAACGTACACATAATTCTGCTTGGGGACACAGCTTACGAGATTTTCGTTGTGTGTACGATTTGCTACGATAAAAACAACTATCTAAATTATGACAATCCTCGGAGATCCAAGACAATTTTTCGAGTCACGGAAGAGCTAAAATATATTTTCAATATAAAAGAAATTTCACGAATTGCTCGCAAATTCTACTATGGACCAGGAAGAGGTACTTCGGAAATCCGTAGCGTACAAGTAGCATGTGAGTATAAATTTTTGAGAGATAGTTGGACAACCAGGCAGGATATACGGAATACTTGTGTCGAAAGTTTGTTACTTTGGGCCATTAATTGTACAACGCTGGGCTGCTTACATGCAATAAAGTTATATAAACATGAAGACGGCTTGACATATGAGGATATAAATGAGTTTGCGGGGATTTCCTATGTGATTCCGTATGATGATGAACAGTATGGAATTCAAGCTACTGTATTCACGAGTGTGGCGTCTATGAGATCAGGAGTAAACGCTCTAGCACTTTTGTCTCCGTTTTCATGGAAAGATTGGATATTTTTCTCGTATCTTGGATTGATCATTGGATACCTACTCAGAATTACAAGTAAACAAGAAATTTCGTCGCATTTCTGGCTCTTTGCAACATCAATTGAGCAAGGAGATGATTTTCTTATTATTCGAAATCGTAAAAATTGGTTGATAATTGTTGGTTGGCTTTTGATTTGTATATTTCTCCGTATAGCGTATACATCTGATCTGTATTCTTATATGACGCTAGAACCTAAACCGATAGGTCTACCACAATCCATAGATTTCCTAATTTTCAATACAACTATCAACATTCAGACTGGAAAGTGGCTCATTGAACATATAAGAGGCATACGTATTGATCCAAAGGATCAAACTACATCTGATCGCATCATAAAGTTAGTAAACAAGGCCTGGGATGCAAAATTTGACGTGCTTTATAGCAAAAACATAGTTTCTTGCTTTGATAATGGTTTCGAGTTGGAAGATGGGTTTTTTGTGAATGCAAAAAAGAAGTCACGCGGATGCTTTAAAGCTGATAAAATTGCTTATATTGATTTTACATGGCCTGGTGTAGGACCGATCCATGAAACTCCGCATTCTGAAATAAGCAAAATGTTAACTGTATATCATCGTAAATATATACCATATGAGGTCAATAAAATGCCAGCATTTGTAAGCAAATGGATATGGCGATCTGCCCAAATGACGGTTTTAAAGGTTCCATTTCAGTCCGTTTTGGCTTCATATGTAGAGTCAGGAATTAGATCAAGAGACAGAACCAAACTACAGTTGGCTCTTCGACGGAACTATGTTAAACATGTAACAAAGGATACCAAAATACAGAAAAACGTTTTACCCATGCTATCAGTGTGGATGAAATTTAGCTGCTTTGAAAGATACAAAGAGGTTTGTGCCTCAAAAGAGGAAAATGAGGCAAGTAATATTGTACATTTGCAGGATATTGGTGTTGTGTGGGCATTAGTTTTCATAGGATATGGGATAGGAATTGTAATGCTGTTAAGGGAAATTCTTTCTGTATGTACTAGCTCATGAAATTTATGTTCTCAAATTAAATTGTATTTGCTTTGAGCTTAAGATGATACATAAATACTAATAAATAGTATTCTACATTATAGCTATGAATTTGCAATCACAGAGAAACCATTAAAAATATATGGAGTAATTAATTAAACGACATAAACACTAAAATTTTGCAAATTTATAATATTCTGCAGTGGGAGATTAAATCTTATTCTCGTAACTGCTGATTTTTTTAATTTTGTTTCTAAAAAACGGTTGTTACATTTAGTGCCATTTGTCTTTTAAGTAATACATACCGGAAAAGTAAGTAATATTGTGTCATTATCATACATTGATAAGTTTTGATTAATACATTATCATATCATATTATTCTACGTAATGTTTTAGTTAGTTTACTCTTATTTGCTATGCAAACGAAATATGAGCAAAATTTCACGAATATATCCTGTAAGTAACTAATGAATTTAGTATCTGGAACGAATAGCGGAAGGAAGCAAACTACAAGTTTTGTAGTAGTAAAGCGTAGTTTCAAAAACGATGAAAACATGAATCAGTTCTTGGCTTTGTGTCTTTCTGGCTTCACAAGCTAAAACTGTAATGTTATATGTAAATTTTGAACGATTGAGGTAAAAATCTGATTATGTTAAAAACTTTGTGATCTGAAAATATTTATTGGACTCTACAATTTGTGCTTAAAAAAGGTATATTTTTCGTTAGAATATTTTAACGCCTGTACCAAATCTCCCAAAAAACGTCATTGGAAATTTTCGTTGATGAGTACACTCGAAACATTATTGTGTGACACCTGTTATTGGTGAGCAATTTACCACCGAAAAATTTGTGCTGTTGCCATGTATGGAATCGTAGGTCAAATTTTCTGAATAACTTTCAAATCGTTATCAAAATAGTAGAGTGGAAATCTTTCAGCCACGATTCCGGTGTGACGGGTGGTGTCAGTAATCTCCAATATTTTGTTTGTAATGACTGGATATGATGAGTGAATTACTGCTGCAGCTTCTCCAATCATAATTAAGAATTCAGACTAAGAGCAGACCAGACCAAGAGATCGATGCAATGAATGCGAGGGCAAAAAGTCTCATTTTGCTTAGGTTTTATCTCGACTGACGTCAGAATTTTAGCTGTATGTTTGCCTCAACAGATTGACTGTGAATGATGTGGATTTCTATTAATCTTTTACTTGATATACTAACCATCCAGAATTTGGTTGCAAAGTAGGTAAGCAAATGCGATTACTTGTTTTAGCAGATTGAAAGTGAAATCTCATTCACAGTAAAATGTTTACTGTGTAAACACATATTATTTAACTTTTAGAGGTAATCTCACTTTCATTATGAATTACAAAAATTCTGGAAAAAATTATAATACTTGGTAAAATTGAAATAACACGCATATTAGTGTGAAACATGTGCTTCATGTTATTTAAACTTCGCGAGTACGCAAACAATATGTACGTAAGACTGTTTTCTTGGTATTACTGTAATACAGGGAATACTTTGAAATTGAAATTCCTGTTGCAAAAATGTGCTGGTAAATGGTTTTGTAGATCAGAATTAATTTATGCATCTCTTTTCCAGGTATAATATGGTGTTGTCTTAGTGAACTGATCCTAAGTTTCACTGCTGTTGTGAGAAATAACGTTATGTTTATTTATCTGACGATCATTTTCCCCATTTTGATATTAGTAATCATAACCGATTATTGGATATTGGGAAAAATTGCACCTACATGATACTGGAGATGTATCCCTCACTTGGTATTCATATTCTTCAAGGAAAAGTCGAATTTATCTTATGTTAATACAAAAACCTGTCATCCTTGTTCTCCACTTTCATTTTCAATGTGTTGATTCAGTTTAAAAACCATAAAATATATAATATGTGAGAGTAAATAACAATAATATATAAAACGAAGGGTTAAAATCATTTACTGCCAGAGGTATTGTTGAGTAAATTTCGCTTATAAATTTACAATTTCTGATAAGTTTTTGTATTCGTGTGAAGTATTTTCTCATAATTTATGAGGTAGTATAAACATTTACTGTACCATACAAACCTTTTGAAAGCAACCTTTTTTCGATTATATTTGCCTGTAAGTAAATCTGATTGAAAAACTAACATTCTAATTTAATTCTTGCATGTGTCAAGCAATGTACATTCCAATTATAGACTTCTGCAAGCTCTAAAAACCATTATAAGCAAATATACGTATGTGCAGATAAATCAAGTAAAAGGATCTCATTTTCTGTTTAATTGTATATATTCAAAATGAGATTTTGTTTCCTAGGATGTGCTTTTTGTTGTTCTTTGGTTCTTTGTGGAACAAGCAAGTTATTAATATTTTATATGATTGTCGTTGACACTGAAACAATTAATATAATTTTTTTTTGTGAGCGGATTTATGCAAGCAGTTTGTGATTATGGTTGCTTTATTTAGAGTGGATATGATTAAATGTAACCGTTCGATAGGTTTCCTAATGTTTCACTGTGCCTACATAACGAAACCAAATTAGACATCTTCCTGGTGAATACGCATTCACGTTGAAACATAAAGACTGAACAGCTTCATTTACGACAAGAAAGATTACATGTTCACATTCGTGGCATAATTAAACCGACTGAGAAGTTATTTTTAGTTATCGTGGCTGGTTCAAAGAATATAACCAAGCATTGCAAATAAAACCCATGGCTGTAACAACATTAACACCGGTTTGATTATGTGTAAGTTTTTCTGGGTAAAATGGGGTTTATGCAACTGTTGCTTAATACAAGTTTTATTTCGTCTATTTTTACTGCTTATAGCTTAGGGTTCAGGTAATACTGTATAACAAATTATATGATAAAGTATGCCTGTGTGCATTTCGAACGACTATCGTGTCTAGCTGTTCATGACACAACACCCCTTACAATTGTTTCAGAAATAGGATACTTTAGCATTCAATATTTTAAAAAGGCATATAGTAAGGTTGCTCTTAGGATAAGCGTCTATCTGGACAAAAATTTACAAAATTTTGACAATGGCTTTCAAAATACCACTATTGGTATATGCACAGGCACTTGTGTTAATTAAAACATTTCCTGATTAACCATGTATTGTACAAAAACAAGGGAAAAAATGCCAAAAATATATTTGATCTTACACCAATGGTATTTCCCATCGCAATTTACCGTTACCTGTATGCATCAAATAGCTCCGGCTCTTGGACCTGTAACGAGAATGAGCGATTTGAGTTTATTCACTCTGTTGCCCGCCAACCAAAAAAGAAACCCTTGTGGAAGCTCACATGTGTCTCACAAGTTTACGTAGATCCGATTCCGTGCCAAGAATGGAATATTGATAGTGATATTTTTCATTTGAAAAAGCGTGGTTCGCAAGCATGTTCAAAATTTCCATTATCTTTCTATGAGTTTGTATTTGACACTTTTTTGACACATAAAAAAGTAGGTATCGCCAAATATTTCTGGTTCTTTGTTAATGTTAAAAGTAAACGAGTTAGATCACAAGAAGAGGAACTGCATGTTTGGAATTCCGTCACTGACATCGGGAGCTGCATGAACCGTTGGGTTTCATTTGGCCCAAAGAAGCTCCTCATTGAAATAACTTTCGAACAAAAAGGAAATCGTCTCATACCAAGTAAAATATATATGGTAAGGTTGAAGCGTGTAACAAGTCATTTAAATGATATAATGAATAAAGAGTGCCCAATGCAACCGGAGAGCTGCCGTGTAGTAATTTTTAAGTCGGTCATGAATATAGAACTGATAAAAATCCTCCGACCTAATTCTATGTCAGTCGCAAAATATTGGGCACTGGGGGAGAAAATTTGCGAAAACCACCCACTCGCTATCCATACACAAACAAGTGCAAATGATATTGATGTGGTTATGGCAGCTCAGATCCTGTTTCCAAACTCGTCCATTCTAATACCAAACAAAGGACAAGATCATTGGCTTATAGCGACAGATATAATTATAACCAATGTACCATGACGTACTCACTTCGTGTGTTTTGAGGCACCTCATCCCGTTCATTTTATGTCCTGTACAGGACTTAGAAAACTTGGGAAATTATCAGTAAGAAGGCTGATATCCATTTGACAATATGACTTGGTACGTCTTCATAATCTGTGCTGTCTTCACAGTTAGTATTCTAAGAAGGTTTGGTGGGGTTCTTTGGGGTTATCTCTGGAAGCACTTGACGTTCCCATTTAATCTAATGCTCGAACAACCAATTGATTTCTTGGACCAAAACAAAGTTTTATTAATCGCTTGGGTTTTCGTTGGAATGCACTTGTCAAATGAGTATCGAGTGACAGTTTATCAAACATGGTGAGTAAGTTACCTGTCAAGCCCCTAGACACAATGCCCGATTTTGTCGAGGAAAACTTCACGTTTTATTCACTCCCATGGAACGAGGGTTATCAAACATAATAAAAATATCAAAGAAAGCTACGATTTGAAATTAGTTGAGCGCAGTATAGGACATGGATTGAAAAAAATTGTTGGTGTGAAATATCCGACAGAATTAGATTATTTTTTTAGAACACTGATAAAAACATGGAGTTCTGATGGACGATCACTCATTGCAAACATTCGGGAAAAACTTTTCAGGACAAAAACTTTGAAAACGTATTTTTCCATGAATGCTGATAATTTTGCTACAAAATTAAAAAGATGCGACAGAGAAGCCTTTGTTGCATCCCTTCCAAAAATTCTTCTCTCAGTTGGCAATTTTATAACAAGTAATAGTAATTCGGTAAAAGAAAATTTGCATATCAGCAGTCAGCCATTTCTTTTAACATACAATGTTTGGGTACCAAGAAACATGCACACGTCATTGGACACCTTTCAGATGCGCTTTCGGTCACTTTTTTTCAGCTGGACTTCATCAACGTTGGATACGATCGGAAACTGAAAAGTTGCAAGCAAATTTTAGAAGTTATGTAGGCTATAAAGGAATTCTTCGGGAAATGCCAGTGCCTGTAGTTATGGGAGATAACATCGTAGTTGTATTTTTAATTTGGATTGGAGGATTAGTTATTTCGTTCAGCGTATGCAGTGCTGAATGTTACCTAAGTATTGTTAGAACGACACTTTTGGCCGTCAACTACATATATGCAGTTTTGTCCAATATAAAGACGTTTGTGAAACGCATAAAAGTTAAAAAGTTCACTATTTCAATTAAGAAGTCTAAATAGGATAATGTGCATGTGGTGGTGGTTGTTTCAATCAATACTGTTGTAAACTTATAAGTATCTATAATCTGGATTCATAAATTTTATATAACCGAAAACCGATACAGCTGTATTCCTTATAAAATAAAATCACATTTAAATTTAACTACATTTTAAATTATCCACAGCATATGAACGGCAGTCAAGTTGTGTCTGTTTGCAACGTTGTTTGCATTTCTAACTTAATGATTTTTTGATGTGTGATTACGCATTTGCTAAATTTGCGTGCATTGATTGCTATGCTAACACAAATTATGTAGGAACTACCAAATGATTTATATTTTGTATGAAAATGCAATTTAAACATGCTTTATGCTTATTTGATTACCACTATAACTGAATGTGCTTCCCACATCCAGTTCAACATAGACCGACTATTGACACGCATGGATAATTTTATGGTGCATTTTACCTTGTATCTTCCTAAGACCTAAATCGGCTTAATACGTAACTACAAGTAAATATTGATGAATAAGGGTTAGTATGGATTAAAATAAACCTATGATAGAAATGCGACCAGAATGTAAAAAAGACGCTTTATATTTTGATTACTGTTTAGTTTTTAAAGACTTAATTTATTAGCTGATCTTTTAAATTCAAAATATGTATTGCAACTTGCAAATTTGGATTCACAAGTTTTTTTTTTTAATTTAACTTTTTAAAATATATTTATGTTTTCAGTTATTCCTAAATTCAATACACAGTTGCATGAGTGCCAACACAGTATATGAAAAACTGTCATCTGTGTTATGATCACTTTGTATGGACTTGGTATCAGGAAAATTATTTCTTCCATGTGATGTATCCTCAAGTACACGCACCTTTATATTAGATGCTTCTTTATGTTTAAGGTTTAATGATTTGCGTTTTCTTTTATTATGTGTCGCTTCCCGTTTTGAATTTTCCACTTCATTCGAGAGCCAGCCACGCATTTTTAAGCTAGATTTTGGGATCGGCAAAGCAACATGAAAAATGCCGAGTTCAACGATAAACCATATACAACCAAATAGCCAAACAATACCGCAAATTACTTGAATGCCTAAAACAGCCGAAAGCGTAATCTGGTCTCCAGGTAAAACTTCGTTGGGATTCGGATCTTTCAATGGAAAACTCAATTTATATCTTGGCGCCAAGCTTGTCAACTTATCCCATTCTACGAATAGTCCACTTCCAGCCAATCGAGCATATGTTTGCATCATCCAGTACCGATTTATTGTATACATTTCCACAAAAAGGGTCTCATTCAAGAGATTTTCTGGAAGCGTGTAGCACCTAGTCTGAGACTTACTTAGATCCAACATGAGAATGTCCTCAAACAGAAGCAGTTGAAAATTTTGATTGGTTGAAAGAATAGGATACATTTTTTTCTTTGTGAGTAAAGTAGTGAACTCCAAAATTGTTTCGTTTGAATAATTGTAATCATAGAAACTCGTATTTAGTTTATCCAATAACCCTCTAGTTTTAAAGTCTTCCTCATAAATACTCGATTTGGGAACTTGCCGATGTATGCTCCATATAATTTTATATTCCGCGGAGAGAGCTTCAGTGAGTGATTTAAATGGTTGGGTTACGTCCGGTACTATAAGAACACTCATTATCCCATTTCCATAAAACTGCCACATAAACATTCCGGAAACTTGTAGAAGCACACATATTGCAAGTTTATGAATATGGGGTTTTGTTGAGTTTCCAAGGAATATTTCGATGGCATCAAAAAGACAGCGCAAATTTACCCTACCAAATCGCTTCTTATGGAGATTTATACACCATGCGGAAGCCACAATTGCAGAAAATGTGCTTATCCAAATATCGCTTGTAAATGGTTGACACCAGGTAAATAAATCAATCAATGTATCTTTATGCTCGTTTTTATGATTTCTACAGTAAAGTAAAACAAATATTTGTTTACTGTGGAATGTAAACCCTGTTTTTCTCCATGAGAATTTAGAGTATTCGCCGCCATAGTGGTTATATCTAATTGGCATAAGAATATACTGCTTATTCCAAGTTCTGCCTGTGTTTTTCCAAGCTGTGGAATCAAATCTGTCAAGACGTCGGAAAGTAACATTGTGCTGAGAGGCCAACAGAGTAACTGTCATCAAATTCTTTTCGCACCATCCATCCAAAAAGTTTTTCAAAATTACGCTTTCGCAATTCATTAATCCATGTTGATCAAAATTAAAATATGATGGATTTGAATCAAGTATAGCGTCAATTGTCCGCCCGTTTCCATATTGAAAATATTCCATGTGGAGAAGAAGTGGATTGCTGAATTTATTCATTGTAGAGGCGCCAAATCTCCCTGAAGTACGACTATTGGTAGCACAGTAGCCATTACAAAGAACTTTGTACTGCGTTTCAAATGTTTCGTCGTCTTTAGCAATGGCGTAAACTACGATTTTGATGGCGGGGTAATTAACCCAATAAGTGTGAAACATTATAAAGCCCTTTATTGGAACTACGAATAAGGTTGATGGACGCATTCCGAGTAAGTTAAATGGATCAAATTCATAAAATATACCAACTTCCCAAATTTCTTGATTTGCAATCACTATGGAAAACGAATCTGTAAGTTTATGGTGGTTTTTGTCGCCCAAAAGTTTTGTTGTAATTTTGATATTAATAATGTATTGTATTAAACCCCCGATATATTGAACGGCAGACAAAGAAAGATCCAGATTATATAAATAAACTTTGTAGTTTTCTGTAGAGCTCGCCAATATCTCCAGAAATGAATGTAATTTTTGTTGCACAGCTTCATTTTCATTGTTACCGGTATTGCGCTGCTCAGAATCAAGTACAAAAAGTAAAATATGGAAAAGTATGCACCTCATTATTTTATAATATATGTTTTTACAGGTTAACTATTTAAAATTTTCATTCAGCAATGAAGGTTTAACGAAAATATTTTCACCTCAGGCTACAGAATTTAAAACTTTTTGCTTATTGATGTGGTAGCTCTCATCGTACTAGCTCAGATGGTGGCATTTTCTCTTGCGTGACCAAAAGACAAATTATTTTTTTCTGCTCTTTATTTGCCTGAGCAATCAATAATTTTAATTTGCATTGCACGTTATATATGTGACAAAGTAGTGTCGTCAAGTCTCTCATTTTCATCATGCATAAATTTTTCCCTGTCGTCCTTCATAATTTAAAGTATTGAGAGGTCTATTTTTCCCGTAATGTATTGTTGGAGTACAGCGTTATACAAAGTTTATACCATGCCTGATGCTTCTATACTGTCAACTACACGTGAGCTGCAGATGATCGCGTAATTCTGCCCAAGAGTATATAACAATCCAATTATTTTGTGGCTGATTACTCGAAACCAATTAGTATTAGAAAGCTAACTTCGTGGTTATGTAGACCTATGGAAAACTGCTTATTACGAAAGCCTCAGTATAGGAACAGGTAAAAGATATGTATTTGGATTACGGTGTTATTCGATAGGAAAGAATTTATTATTTATTATAAAAGTAAATTATGTTTCTTAACACGGAGTATAATGCATGTTTTTCTATGAAATTTCCACACAGGCTAAATGCGTTATATGAGCGGCTGAAAAATATTGAGGCTGACTTTAAAAGTAGATTCTAAGATACTTCGTTATTCATTAAAATACCATTGAGAATGACAAATGTTTGTAAATGTAGAGTATACATGTATGCGGGTTATATGATGAAACAAAGTTGAAGCTGTTGAAGAAGTTGCATAACTATCACTTTTTAAGTTAATGAAAATGGATCCCAGGAGACTTGTGCTTTCCAAAGTTGAAGTTTCTCAAGCTTACAAATATTCGTAGCAATTGGCTGTGGCTTCGCCAATTCCCTTGGTTGAAACTACTTCAAATCGAAAAGAATTCATGTATGTAGAAATTTACTTCGAAATATAGAATCTTAACTAGATGCTCAGAATTCCAGCAGCAACAGGATCATCTCAACCATGATATCTCAGGTTCCAGAACCAATGTGATCCCTTAGTTGGATGTATGTAGGTAATCTTTAACTGACAATTATTGTGGATTTTAAGTCGGCTGATTTTAAGTCAGATCATAACCACTTGCCCAATCTTTTATTTTGAGATTACAGTCAAATACAAGGGTACGACACAAATTAGCAAATAGTGTTTCACCAGTTTATGAACATAAGTCGGGAAAACTATAAGCATAACTGTTTTGCTAACTTATATGTAGGATGGATAATTGGTAATATTTTGTATACATACAGTGAATATTAAGGCATTTATAACGTTTTCAGGTAAGTAATATTGCCTTAAGTCTTCAACAATCAGTACTTTAATGTTGGAGTAAGCATTGTCAAAAATGCAGAATAAAGTCATGCCCAGTTTGTCAAGGTGAAAATTAAGGTTTTTGATTTCACATTCCACGACCACATTAAATATAAAGCTGTTCAAAGATGACAAGCTAACGCCATGGATATCAAGCTAACGCCATGGATATCAAGCTAACGCCATGGATATCAAGCTACAATTTAGGTTTTGTGGGTATATTGGGAACAGCATCAAAAGCTAAAAAGAACATTGTCCGTCCAAACGTACAGCTCTAATTGTTTGAAAAATATTAAGTTCTGATCATAGTGCCTTAACTCTTACAAATACTCAATTCATGCTTGGGTATGAAATTTTTCAAAATTACGAAATAAACGTATTCAAAGTTTGCACGCTGACAGTAAAATGTTTGCTTAAATAACGACTACACACTACGTAACATAGTGGTTATAGCCGATAAGCCAACACCATGGGTACTAAGCTACAATTTACGTTCTTGTAGGCTGGGTAGAGCAATACATAAGGGACATGTACAGAGTTGGTGCGCCAATAGTATGAACATATCGCCACATTGCCTTAAATCTTCAAAATCAACACTTCAATGTTTGACAATGCTTTGTTAAAAAATATGAAATAAATCCATTCCTAGTTAATAAGATGAAAGTCCAGTCTTTGTGGTTTCATAATCAACGACCATATACTTAATTTAAAGCATTGTTCAAAGCAGACAAGCGAAGCTAACGCGATGGATTTTAAGGTACTATTTACGCTTCTGTACGTAGATAGGTTATCATAGCCTATACAGTATACAGTGAAGCTTATAAAGTATGTCTACAACACAACTTTAATGTGCAGCTTTAATGTTTTTTAAACCATGAGTTTTACACCAAAGTGCCCTTTCTTTTTTAAACGGCAACTTGTCATTTACTTAACATTGTTGAAACATTCAGACTTTAAATGTATCCAGCTGGAGTTAAAGCGTTTTTCATTACAAAAAGACGTCTAAATAAAGTGTATAATATGTAAAATTTTAATAGAAACATCATAAATCGAAATCATTGAGTTATTAAATGAAATCTCAGTGTAATGTTTAGCAGGCGTGATTTACAACGAGTGGCGAGTACCATAAAATGTAAAATTCTCAATTTTGCAAGCTGCTATTAGATATATAGGAAATGTTATTTCGGTATTGGTAAGTATATCTGTTTCTACCAAGGGTATAGAATAGTGTATAGGTTTGGTCCTCCGGCACATCTGACCATAGCAAAAGTGACGTAGCTTGCAGAGCTGCTTAACATGCGGAGAGATGCGAGAGCGGAGCTCGCTCGCTCAACATTTCTCCCTTTAAGCCCGTGTTATTTGAGCTCTGCAAGTGACGTCACTGCTCAAAAAATACAGAATGGAGAGTCGCTGTGCGGGATGGCCACGGGTTGGTTTCTACATGATTGTCTTTAATTTTTCTCATAAAATACATTTAATAAGTGTTAATAGAAAAATTAATTTACAAGTGTATCATATATTATTTGTGACAAATTTTGGTATTATTCATAGAAGATTTCCATATTTCATAGAACTTGACAATGTTTAACCTAAGCTACATTTATTTTAGGAGTTCTCTTCTCCACTCAAACTTTGTTTGCAAAACCAATATATTTAATAGATTGCATAGTACTGCTAAATTTCTCGAAAAATTTTCATTTTCGACATAATTCGAAACTTATTATTATACTTGAATGTAGTACACTCACTGCTGTTTCAGAATTGGTAATGCAATTGCATAGCCACTCTTTCTTAATCATTGTAGTTTTTGTAGCATAATATTTTTTAATATATTAACTGAAGCCCCCATTTTTTCCGAGTATTTCGGTGACTCGCATCATACAGTGTTAAGGATTTTTTAAGGATTGAACTGTAATTGTTGCCTCCGCTTTTGCTAGCCTTAAATACACCATCATATTTTAGATCAATCTTTTGCTTGATGATTGGTGGTTAAATTTAAATGTTAGAATTGCTATATGTTTTCTTTTTTACTTACACCTGACAATATACCACATAATCATAATAAATCTGAATTTCAATAAAAACTAAATGATATGCTTCATAACGAGTACTCCACGAGTGAGTTTTAAATAATTTGTATTTTCTATTATGTTATATATTACGTTACCCAAAATTGGTGAAATCTACTCAAAATGGATTGGCGGAATTTTGATCGCCATCATTTGATCGCCGTCATAAGATCGCCATGCTATTTGATCGCAATCATTAGATCGCCGAATCATTTGATTGCCATTTGCACATCACTAATTTTTCGCCTTGGCTTTCAGACAATTTATTTAAACGCAATCTTGAAACCTATCACGGTATAAGCGAATAAACCAATGAACAGAAATAACTCTATGAATGCAACCAACAGTTAAGCTTGTCAGGGCTACCTATGTTTTACACGAAAATTAGTAAAATTATCTGCATCCTTGGGATTCAAAATGCACAACTTTGCATGCAAGCAATTGATAATTTTATCCTAAGAATATGGAGCTTTATATACTTAGATGCTAGCGGCAGTTTATAAATGAAGCAGCATCAACATTTTTCTATCAATTTTAGTAAAAATGAACTTTAAAATGATTTAAGACAACGTGTATCATTTACTGGCTACTCTTAAGTTGGTAATATTATGCATCTTGAGGCCAATTACTCATTTCTTAAAATGAGAAAATAAATAGAGAATTAGACATCTCAAAAATTTGGTTGCGGATATGATCACCTTAAGAATTGTTTTGATGTCACCTGTGTAATAGCTAAAGATAAACTCAATGATTAGATCAGTAGAAAAAGTGATATGATTTAATGAATCGTGTGGCGATCTAATGATTAGGCGATCATATGATGGGTCAGAACAAGTTCTTCTTACACGAATACCACAGGAGTAAGGTAATGATTTTAACAAATGCTTTGGATGACTAGACCAATAGTGAACAAATTCATGTTTTGACATTGGTTTTCTGTACAATGAAGTAGAAATACAATTATGTGCATCCATCATTATATTCATATCTAGGAAATTTACACGGCTACTGTTATATTCATATGTAAATTTTAAGAATTTATGAGTAAATACAGAGTCTAAATAGCTATTAATACTGTCATTCATTTCAGTTACATCAATATTCATAAAAATGTCATCAATGAATCGATTTTTAAGAACTATTTCAAGACGGAGACATTTCAAGATTTCTTTTAGTTCCATGATCATTGATATAACTGATATGAATGACAGTACTAGTAGCTATTTAGACTCTATATTTACTCATAAATTTCTAAAATTTACATATGAATATGGCAGTAGCTGTGTAAATTTCCTAGATATGAATATCATGATGGATACACAACACTGTATTTCTACTTCACTGTACAGAAAACCAATGTCAAAACTTTGAACAAAATGAATTTGTTCACTTTTGTTCTAGTCATCCGAAACATTTCTTAAAATCGTTACCTTACTCTGGTGGTATTCGTGTAATAAGAACTTGTTCTGACCCAGTGAATAGGTATAAAGAATTATTGTATCTAGAGGATATCCTCATTTGATTTTAAGAAATACTCTAGATAAACTATGTACTATCAATCGGGAAAAACTACTCCAGCCAAAATCTTCCTTACTTTTTCAGTTTCTGTCAACTCACAATTCTGACATTCTAAAATGCTACGAAAACATTAACATGTCCAATACTTGCAGTTCTAATTCAAATTCATTTATTATTGTTCCTTTTTACAAGTATATCAACGATTTATTAAATTATGTGAAAAGAACAATTTTTAATGAACTTGAGAAGTGTTATAACAATACAGTCCGGACATGCATTGAAAAACTAAAGATTATTGTAGCTTATACCATTCCAAATTCTATTCAGAGATGTATTGACTCAATATCCAACCATTAATCCCTCTATGTTCAAACTACGCATAAATTATCTGTATAAAAGCTAAAGAAGCTTTACTCTGTGCTTGTCTTTGTTACAAAATGTTCTTACAAAATATGTACTTCTCACAGGCTTGGGCTACATCCCATAAAGCCGCCAAACAAGGCTTGGTTTGTTTGTTTACTTCTTTCTTTCTTTGCCGATTCTCAGTACATTCTCAAAAAGGAACTCATAGCAGTTCACGGTATGGTACCATAATAGCAAACAGTTCAGTGACAAAATTAAACATAATTTTTAAGTTAACTGTAACTTTGTACTTACTGTGGTTTAAATTAAATTTTTGAAATATTATGACCCATAATTACTTTTACTTTTACACTGGGTAAGATATGAATATTATATACATTTTCAAAGAATTGTACCATATTATTGACAACATTTTTGTGCTACATATCTCTTCATTTTAATAACAAATTCTACTTTAATTTTAATTTTATTTGTAATAGCCGCCTGATGATGTCGATTTAATAAATTTTCGATGAAACGCGTTGCGGTTTCCCAGTAGAGACAAGCTTGCAGAAGTCATTTATTAATAATAACAATTGCATTAAGTAATCGTCTCAGGCAAAAAATGAACAATTGGCAAAATTGGACTTAAAGTAGCGCAAATTTTCGCTAATTTCGCCATTTGCATGAAAAATCGAAACAAAACATGAGAAATTTTGTCAAAATTCTATTCAATATGCACATTTATATGGATATCATTTCACCAATACGATGGCATACTACAATTTATATAAACTTTATGTTAACGTACATAGACAGATAGATAGGTTTTTATTATATCCCTTAAAGGCCTTCGGCCCATCGAGCATCTCATCATAAGAGTTATAACATTATAATAATATAATTTTTACAGTATGATTCTTGGTGTAAATTATTTTCATAACATTCATAAAATTCATATAAACAGTGTGTATATTTATATATTCTGATCTTGATTTCTAACTGTTACAATCATAAAAATTTCTTATGACTAATCTTATTACATTCTTATTTCTAGTGGTTCACTTAAGCTTAACGACTAACTTAAATTATTTATCTCAAATATTCGAGCCGTGAGGCAACCGACTATGAAGTTATATGTATCAATAGCTAACTTTTTATTCTCGCATTTCAGAATGCTTGGCCAATAATTCCCGTTTTCATTTGATACTATTTTATTATCATTTATTAGAGCTCGCGCAAATCCATGACTCAGAGCGCATTTCAGTAAAAAATCTTCAATATCTACATTATCCTCATTGCAAAAAATGCATGAATCATCGTCTGCTGACAGATCATGTTGCTCATTATTGATATAAAAACAATTCCTGTTAAGCCTTGCTTGAGCAAGTAGGGATACCTTTTCATTTGTCAAATTGCAGCATAAGTAATTAGCAGGGAATGGAGTGTCATTGAGTAGCTCTTCATAGTACTTATATTTATCTGATTGTTTTAGCCTAGTTATATCATTTTGCCGATCTTGGTCTAAAATTAACAGAAGACACAATTCTGCTTGCTTACTGAATTCCATGGGATCTTTTTCTTCTAACAAATTTACTAACCCATATTCTTTCAGAATATTTCTAAGCTGACATACCCAATTATGTTTTTCGTCCACATGCTTTTGTAACGCATTTGTGGAAAATTTTTCATCTCTACGAAAAAACTTGGCTTCCTAAATCACCATATTTTTTTGTCAACTTTAGTATTCCTTTCAGTAGAAACTCGATAAAATGTTATCCTAGCTTTTACCTTTTGGTTCAACCAAAGAATTACGTTCTAGTTCAGGTTGACACTCCTTTATTTTTACCTGTTACTGGTTTCAAAGAGTTTATTTATTGAAAAAGTTTGTGTTTAGAGAGAGAAGGGTGCAGAAGCGCATAAACAAAAGTTATACCTGTTAGACTTAAAAGTGTATTATTAAATTTCGTTCATAGCATTTTAAGTTTCAGCGTTGTGATTACAATGGCAGTTTTTATTATCTTAATTTCTACGGATAATTTTTCCTTGACTACACTAACTCTCAATTTTTAATGCACCAAATACCTGAAATTTTCAATAAGCTTGTTGTTGCCAGGAGAATGGGAGATTCATAGGTAACCTCATTTTCTTAAGACATGCATGCATATGTGCATTTATGTTATATTGGCAGGATGTAATGTATTACTAGTTTTATTCAATGTTTGGTAACAGCGTATTTAACAGTCATGGCAAATTGGCAAGTTTTTCGGTTTCTCCCAATTCCAAAACAACAAATAGTTTTCCGCAGTGTAAAAGTCAGCTATTTGTGATGTCTTAAGTGCAGGGCTCCTTTTATCATTCTTTTTGACAATTTCCTTTTAAAATTCATTCATGCCATAATAAGGCAACTGTGAAAATATTTTTTTCGTTGAATAATTCCACACTTTTTTCAATCAATTACGTTGGATATAGTAACCAACACATATACCAAAGGGATTTAAGGCAGTTGAGTAGATGATCTGTTTCTTCTTTTTTCCGAGAGGCGTCTAAGAGCATTCATCAATTTTTTGGTCCAGAGACGCCCCGGCGTCTATTTGGAAGGAGCTAGTATTTGGAGGGGGCGTCTAAAGACATTCATCAACTTTTGACTTTTGTAAAACCTTTATTAATTTGATAGAAAGCATTGAAAAATACAATCCTGCCATAGATTTGTGTACAAAAATGAATTCAAAATTATAAAAATCTAGGTACGAGGGCGAATGTTGTCGTTACTTCCATATACATAGGCATATATATGTAGTGTTGTACATACAATAGTCTATAGAGTTCATTATTTCACAGGGCCTCCATTTGGGAGGGGGCTAGTAATTGGGAGGGGCGTCTAAGAGCATGCATCGACTTTTTAGTCCGTAGACGCCGGGGCGTCTATTTGGAATGGGCTAGTAATTGGAAGAGGGCGTTTAATTGGAAATTTACGGTATGTATCTTTCATTGATATGTGGTATTTTTTATTTTGAATGTGTGGAAAAGCAAATAAAATTACATTGAATGAATTATTCCTTTCTAACTAATATTCAAATAATTTTTTGCTATTAACTCTCATTATTCTGGGGTTAGAATTTTACTAATCGTAAGCTTTATTTTAAAGTAGATACAAAGTGATTCTTGAAATTTTTTCAGTGGTTTCACCAGACTAATTTGCTTATATTTTAGGGCTTAAATTACGTTTTAGTATTTACTAATTCATTACATTCTAAGCTTTAACTAATGTAAAAGTTTTATTAACAAAAGATTGTAAATCTTGTCAATCAAAACAATTGATTTACATACGCAAGCCTACCAGATAAACCATATTAATGACAAGTATTAGTTGTAAATAGAGATGGAATAACATATATAGAACAATACATTTAACATTCAATAAATCGCTTAATCATAAAAGATTACAATGGGAATAAATGTCTCTAACTATTATTACATTACATGTAACAGTTTGTTATATAGAGTTATTTATAAATTTATATTTACCACTTAATCTGAAATAAAAGATATTGCTTTTTAAGTAGCTTTAACATCGACTATTAGTGGATACATATTCTACAAATATAGTTTTACTTAATTTACAAAACTCAATTCTCACGGGCTTAGCTGTTATTAGGTCACCAAGATGTTCAGTAAGAAGCTGTAAAAAATGAAAAAGAACATATTCGAATTTTTATGAATTATTGTTTTGCTTGATCCGTGTCATGATTTTACTTCTGGGAATGATTATACATATTTTGTTATCATCTCACCCACCCTGATTTTATTTTGGTGCGATAAATACTTCAGAAGGATTTCCACCTTTCTTGAAAGCTGCACGTGCTGCCATCCATTTCCTCTCGATAGTCATCCTGAAAGCTCTCACGTGAAAGAGAAAGCTGAGCCGAAAAATAAGAAAGAGAAAGGCGATCCCATAGTATCTTGAGGCGATGAAAATTAGAGACCACATAACTGTAGAGATAACTGTGAAGGTCCACCAGAACCGGATGCATTTCAATGCATCTGTGTTGCTAATTTCCTAACAAGGAAAAAATCATTTAAACATTTAAATGCATTTTCGAATAAAAATAATGCTGATGTGAAATCAAGTTTAAAAAAATGATTGATAATTAATCATGCTTACATTTTCAGTTGAATGGAGCAAGTGATGGGATGCCCAAAGTTGTAAGATAGTGTCTGTTGCATAACCGACAGTTGATGTCCAAAGGATTATAAGAAGACCTGATGATAAATAAACCACGCAGATAAATAATAAAACATGAATTTACACTCTCTGCGTAAATGTTATTGAATGTTATTGAATCTTATTCAACGTACCAGTGCTGCTTCCTAATATGTTACCAAGCTTAAAGTTGATGAGCTCTTCTTCAAGTGTCTGGCTTGAAACCTCGGTAAACATAACGATAAGCCATGCCCCATACATAAACATTACAATAACCAAGATGGAAGAAATTGATGCAGAAACCTGTAAAAAAATAATTATTTCCATGATAGCTCCATTTGTTGAGATATACATGAGTACGTACACTGCTCTCACTTAAGCCCTCTCTTTTAAAACTAAGTCATTTCCTAGCTAAAACTCAGTTATTCATTCAGTTACTGAAAATCCTTAACAGTAAGACGGTTTTTAAATATTTGAAAGTTAAGATCCTTTACTTACCATTTGCCAATACGCAATAAACTGAACCAACCCTTGGCTACCGGTTGCCTGCCAACGCTCCTCACAAG
>JAQIXX010001427.1:0-34108 GCA_034700605.1 Willowsia nigromaculata
CGCAGATGTACCGGAACAACTACTTATCACACTGAATATTGACATCACAGGGCATTATGTGTGGAGCATTCAGAGACGTTATCCCTACCACGCAATTCCCCCAAAGCAACGAACATATATAGATTACTAAGCTATGTATAACAAAGGGACACACATGAGATCTTAAAAACTTGTTCCCAACTGGAATAAATAGTTTAGAAAAGTAGATTATGTAGCCGACAAAGCAGAATAAATCTTTTAAAATTCTTCCTGACTTGAACAACATCATTTTTTAGGTAGACAAAAATACAATGGTTGCACATATACCCCCGTATATAATGTACTACGTCCAGTGATGTGAAAACATTAGTAGTTGTTCACATAATGCTCCCCGCGAGCAATTTCAATATTAAGCTTCGTGTTGGTAAAATCATGATACTTCCACGACTCACATTGAGAGGCTCAAGAATAAATTAATTCGTACGGATACTCTTTTTTTTCGCCATGTATATTTAAATTTCAGTTTTCTTGATGTTATATGGGGAACTTACGGTCCAATGTTACCATTCGATTTCAGGAAGAATTTAGGATTGACACTATTGACAGTCTGATTTTGATTTCTAAAATATATAGGAAGAACACATTATGTTTACATTATCACTTCTCACATGCACACACAGAAGAAACGCTGATTTCGATCCGTACTCGTAATATTTCGTGACATCAAACTATTCGAATTTTTACGTGGGCTGTCGTGGAATTGGAATTATTATTATTATTATTTTGACAAAATGGATGCAAAGTAAGCGTTTGGATCAAGATGCTAATACTTAATTGGAAAACAAGGTGAAGGGAAGACGCAAACAAAAATAAACAGCAGAACACATTGAAGATTGAAGCAAAAAGGAGGATAAAAAATATTAAATAATTCGATGCACTAAATTAATTTGCTCGGAACACGACTGACGAAACAAACCTTCCGATAACGGGACTCTCTCTATTGTTTGCTGGCGCAGGGCTTGGACTCTTATTCATGGTTGAAGGAGCAGCTAAATTATGCTGCTGTTGTTGTAACTGTTGTTGTTGTTGCTGTTGTTGCTGCTGCTGCTGAAGGTTCATCGCCTTATTTGCAACCGGAGAGCTAGTGCTTGGGATAACCATTGGAGTGGAAATTGTGGTCATGCCAGATGTACTGGGAACTGTGGTTGTGTGCTGGTCTGGAATCGACAACACAACCTGGACAGGCTCACTCATGCCTGGAGCTGAGAAGTAGAGAGTTGTTGGTACGTTGACATTGTTCGAAGACTGCTGACCCATTGATGAAATTGTGGGAATCTGCAAAAGCTGCGGTTGAAGATTATCTATAATAGACACAAAAAAGGGTTATGGCTATGAGGCTATGCCCAGGGGACCGACTACCACTACCACCTTCACCTCCTTCAGTACATATTTTATTGCTTACTTTGAGGAACATTCATAGGCTGGACGTTGACGTTGGTGTATGGAACATTATTGACCTCAGACTTGATAGATGTTATTGTAGCCGCTGGAGGTGGGACGAGAACATTTTTCTTTCCAGTTGATTTTCCTTTAGGTTTAACTGGCAAAAACCCAAAAATCAGTTTTAGTAAATATTCAATAACAATTAACCCATTGGGAAACCAGTGATTTAACCTTACCGTTTTTGTTGTCCACATTTTGAGACGGTTGTTGTTGCAGCTGTGCCAAAGTTGTTACAGGTACTGCAATAGCTGGATTGATGGCGACTGGGTCCACAGAGAACAATAGTTCTGGACTTTCTGGGCTCTGACGACCAACGGTCGCTTCATGTGGATATGATGGGCTCTTTGATGTAGAACTCAAAGGGCTTTGAACATTGAAACTCTCAGGCACCCCAACACTGGAAATCAAGCACTCGGCATCAGAAGAATTATCTTCGACAGAATTGTCGGACTCCAACAATTCGGTCACGTCATGGATAACAGGTCCGCTGGGCTCATTCGCCTAAAACATAAAATTCATTTATCAGAACATTTTTGTCATTCACTAGTACTAGCTGCATCATCATCATTGGTACATTGCAGACTATATCTTACATCTGTTCTGGACAGCTTTTGCTTCACACCCTCCTTATCGTTAAGCATCAGAGGCATTCTTCGCTTGAATGCTAAACGGGGGGTCTGTTGCGACATCATTCCAACGAGGAACTGAAGGAGCTGTTTACAAAAAACAAAGATTGATATATAGTTTTAGTTTGATTGCGATTAGTCATCCATTATTGTATTACCACTGTAATTATTATTTCATCAATTTGTTTTACCTTGCTCACGATCTGAGTTTGCTTGGCATGCTTCTGTCGTAAAGAAGCTAGTTCTCTCCATAAAGCCTCATTTTCCCGTTTCATTGTGACCAGTTTATTATCCATCGTCTCCTGCCTACCTTTCATTTGACGAACATCCATAAGCACCTGAGTAATTTACGACACAAAAACAGTTAAAAGTACGGCTAGAAATTAATAAAAATTGTTTTCAAGCAATAACATAGGGTATGATTACTTTATTGAGAGAGTCTGGGCGAACTCGAGATTCCTCATGTTTTGATGCTGGGATCTATAAGAAACAAACAAATTTAAATAAAGGATTTGGAAATTTTTGCTTTCCAGTTATAGAATTAAATGAATTATTCTTTACTTTTCTCTTAATTAGCTCCAGAGACGCCTCCTGGCCTTTCAGAAAGAAAGGATGTGCAAACTCCATTTCGTCCTTATCAACTCTCAAGCCCCCTTGTTCCACAGAGACAACTTTGTGAAACCCATCTGGCAAAAAGTAATCAATCACAGCAATAAATTAAAATGATTTAACAACTCATCCGTATGCAATCACAATCAATGCTTGTTTTCCAAAAAAACTTACACATATTTAATTGTCGAACAAAGCTGGCCATGTTGTTGTGCTTGTAATACAAAGGTAGCAAATCCCTTGCAAATTTAGCCTGGTTCTTGATTATGAAACTGTTTCCCATCTGTAAATAGTAAAAACGTCAGTTTTCCTTAAGTTTTAAGATAATTCTTGAATATCTTTCCTCCCTTTTTTCTAAATATATTGTGGGCATCTACATATGCAATGATTTTTTAGACCAAAATCTTGGTTTAAGATCGTTTATATGTGGGCGCAGTGAGTGTTTGTCTGACGAAACGGTTTCGCTCTCGCACCACCACCATAAATAGATGATAAAATAGGCATAAAAATGATGACTTGAACGAAATACAACTTTTTGACATTCTGAATTCTTTCTAAATGAGATTCAGAGATGCTAAAGGTAGATAATGATTTTATGAGTTTGTAGACATTGAAACTATTGTGGCATCGCTAGTTTTTAAGCGTTCTTGGCTACTGACTACTGCTAACTACAAATTACTAAGAAGTCTCATAAACTCCTTTGCTTACCTCACTCCAACAGATTAGGTCATTTGTTGATGGATCGTCCACGATCTTCCAGAGCTTCGCCAAGAAAGCTGGAACATGCGTCCCCCCATTACTCACTCCCACTGGAACCTCCACTAACGTATGCATCTTGAATGCTTACTCTTTAATCGTCTTCCTTTTCTTTATTGATCTAAAAAATAAACAATAGTCACATTAAATCAGAAATTAGTCTTATGTCACAACACTTAACTACTAAAACTGACGATTGATATTGTCATCCTCATAGATAAAAATTTTGTCAACAAATAACATTCAGTGATTGCGTGAACTTCATGCATCATGATTGACTACAAGAAATATAAACCAAACTAAAACTGTATCAAGGATCAGTTAAATCGGTCTAGAAACTGCATGAGCAACAACAAATGAAATGGCAGAAGATTAACTTTAATTGCTTTCCTAAAATTAAACAAGTCACAAGTATTAAATATGATCACGATTGACGAAGAACGGTTACGTACGAAAGGACTTGATAACCCCCTGTCCTCCCTCAAATCCAAAACAACCTTTGTTTATACGAAACTGAACTGGAACTGATGATGAAAAACAACCAACAAGAGACCCCAGTAGTCAAGTTAGTTTAATACATATAAACTTGACACTCAACACAGATTAAATGCCCCTTTTATAGATAATTAGATATTTTTTTAGCAAACTAAGCAAACAAGAGTCAGCTGTTTCTACCTAGTCTAATATTCATGCAATAATGCAAATTTCCTCTCTACACTTCCAAGCAATCTGCAATGCGACTACTTCAAGTTCATTTCTATCACCTGAAAATTTGTTTTGCTCCAAGATTTCTTATAGATCGCTTTAAATTATACTTTCAGCTTTATCGTTGAAGGTGTTAAAAAACCGTCTTAAAAACCAAAGCTGTAACTTTTTGAAATAGAGAGCGCAAGCTGTCGTTGCACTTGAGTTTAGCTCTTGCACGCAACTAGTAAAATGAGATCACCTCATTTTTTCGTCTAAAGCCAGGTTTCGCTTGGCTGGCAAAATGCCCAGTTTTTACGTGTCATTTTCATAGACGACCATACTAGCTCTTCATGTAAACCCTTCCACTGTGTATTATGAACAGTGTTGAGTGTATATTGAAAAATGCATTGCATAATCTTCCCTATTCCCCCACTAATTATGACTCTACCTCTTTAAACATAACAATTAAAAAAACTATATACCTACTAGCTATACTGTAATGTTAAAGCTTGCCACAAATACCCATCAAAAGTACTTGCATAGTTGCATACATTCACTGTGCGTATACGCACTGCTCAATCCTCACATTTTTTACTTTCTCCCTCACGAACGAAACTAAACCCGTTAAGCCAGCTTTCTCCTGATTAACTGAAAAATGAGAAGTATCCACCTTTTCAGAAATAAACCGCCAAGTTTTCAGTACCTACATGTTTCCAAGCTAGTGGTGACGTTGACGTTGCAAGGCAAGTGAATGACTTTATGAGTTATCTCTCGGATAAGCTGTACCGTCACCAAAACCCTCAACTCGTAAAATGTCAATCAAGCAATTTTTATGTGCTTTTCCACAAGATAGAAAGGTAACATGCGATGCAAAAGATGCAATCCTTTATCCGCTAATGACATTTTCGAGTGATTAGCGATTTTTTAGAGATATCAAAAACACGCATCGAAAGCAAGTCAAAAAAATTATTACCAAATGCATATTAATATTTTGAAATGGGGCAATAACAATAATATGTATTTTCGCAATTTACACGTATATTACCCACTACTAAATATAAATCGATCAATCGATAAGTCTTACCGATAAGTAGATTTATTTATCTCTAGAGAGCTTTCTACATATTCCAGTATAATTGCTTTTCTCAATTATAAACTTTTTCCTGAATACCTCTCTCCGCCTAAATTCTTCTAAATAATTAATTCCCGATCAAATTTCTCAAGTGATAACTAAACTAGCACTATACACACATTAAACTGTCATCTCATTTGGTATATTCACCACAAGAAACGAGTTTTTTGCATGAGTATAAAATTTAATTTTAAATTCAAGATAAAATTTTATATATATTTTTTTATACAGATAAGCACTATATCTCGATAACATGAACGAGATATACACTCAAATTATATAATTTTTAACTTTTCCAGCTTGTAATCTTCAATATAAATACAGTAGCCGATCAATCAATTCCTTTCTACCTTTTTTTTAAATGATTATATCACTAACAGGTATAAGCTCAGCACTACTAACCTTCAAGAGTAATTTTTCACCTTCAACATCCGACTTCCTCGCAGTGAGTGCTCTGGTTATCCCCGTATGTGGAGAGGTATATACCAAAAAAAGTATGTAGAAAGTTTATTGCGACCAATGCAATACACACACGAGTATCACTTCTCTCTCTCCCCACTTTTATTTCACAATGACAGCCCAATTAAATATTCCTTTTCAATAATATTCCAATAAATTTGAAACCCTTTTTCAAACAATTTTTTTGGAGTAACTATCAGAAAAATTATTTTAATTCATTTTCTGATTGCGACCAAAAGATTATTTATTTTATTTAACACATAAAATTTGGAATAGTGGATCACACGCAGCAGAGAAGCAAGTCGTAGTAGTAAAAAGAGTGTGAAGTGAATATTATAAGGAAAGAAATATAGGCCTACGTAGAATGTGCCTACTTCGTGAGAAAAACTAGTGGAAATAATATATTGACGAAAGTTAGCGTTGCAACGTATACCAGTGTTTTTCATAGAGATACTTTTTCATGTGTATGGATGATGGGCTGCATAACATATTTAACTTTTTTTTTAGCTCTGCACACACATCAGTATATAGTGGAGAGTATATGCTGAGAAATAGAAAGGATAATGACCATAAAGATCAACCTTCATATTCTCACAAACAGAAATGCACGTTAAAAAACACGTTTAATAACGAGTTATATGTGAAGGTATGTATGTATGTATCTATATGCATGGCTTGCTCGTACTTGTACTAATTGTGTTGCGTATTGGATATGTGTGCTAGTCATTAAATCAAATCAGAGAGAAGACAATTGAGAGAAGTATGTATGGATTTTATAAGGGGCTTTGAGAGAATATATCGGCCAAACTAGTATCCAAAGTCGGTAACTCGGTATAGAGGATGTATGTATGGAGTAGATGATGAAATTATGATGACGGAAGAAGATATTTGATATTACCTATGTATATTACCATGTAGTTTATATATATACCTGAGTTTTGTGAAGCATCATGTGTGGTAAAATGTGAGGCAAGAGGTAATATGAACAATGTTTTTGGGGAATATATGAAATGGTAACGTTTGTTCTGCATATAAAAGAACTACCTAAAAATATTATTTTAATGGAAACTTGAATGTCATTATGGGTAAACGAAATGAAGAACATGTGGAGAGACATGTATTGATGCCTTTTGATCTTGAGAGGATTCGTCAGCAAAGGGGTTGCTGGATTTTGTTGGGTAATAGTTTAGGGGTCATTCACTCAGGGCATTTGTGCGAGAAAGTTCCAAAATTTTCGAGTTTTCGGTGATGCAATATTTGAGTAGAGTTTTGTGAGAAATTTGTTGGGTAAACGTGAAATGTGGATGAGCCCTTAGAGCGATGATTTTGCTTTGTAAATGGTTTGGTTGGGTATATTATAAGATCACCTATCTCTATTCCTTCTAGTATCGCTTCTTTGCACCCTTTAAAAAGTAAGTGTGATGTTTTGGGTAGTTAAATTGGTAAGATGATATACATGGTACGCACAAACACACGATGACGGTTATCGATATAACACATTGTAACTGGTTGTAAGTTTGTAGAAGAGTTGTTTTGTGGAATGAAATGGGAGTCAAAATCAAGAAATTTATTGAACACAACAACAACATGAATGCATGTGTGTACCTTATAGTCAGTTAGGTAATGAATGTGATCATTAGTGCATTTTGTTTTTGCTGCCCTACTGCCACGCAATCCTTTTTGCTTTTTATTATTATTGTAATGAAACCTCCACTCTTCATTTCAATCGTATAATATTCAAGTCAAGCCAGAAGTTAGAAGGTGCAACGGTACAAACACTAAAGTATCAATTTTCTTTAAAGGCCTTCGACAATAGGTACTCATACTACTTGAAATAATGAAGTCAAAACGAATGCAAATACAGTGCATAAAAATGTAATGAACAGAGATCAAAAGATGATGATGATCAATGATCATGCATGAGAGGGATGTGATGAGGAGGCCAAAAAATGGAATATTGTAATATTTTGTCTTGTTTCACAAAATTATGATGCTCATGATAAGAGCCTCCAAATATTTACTCTGTCTGCATCTGCATGTCTCTTTATATTTTTTGAAAGCGGCTGTATACTGCATACGGATGAAATGAAACGCTTATATAACTCATTTTTTTTTCAAACAAATTTTAATTTTTTCTTGGTATTAAAAGGTGTACAACAACACATATATTCTCCGTATTGTTTTCATTGATTGTTAAGCGATTGGTTGAAGGAGCGTTCATAAAATAATTTTGGCATAAATTGGCGTTCTATGAACTACTGCTTCGTGTCAAACTTTGTTACTTGTGCTGATAGTACATTGTTATTGTCACAACGAGATATACTGAACTGCCAATCATAAGTAAAGGCGTCAGTTATGAATACATTTCACACGTAGAAGAAGTAGAAGAAGCATGAATTTTCAACGCGCTACGCATTTTTTGGTGGTTGACACTTTGATAATAAAAAATGTCTTTGTCTTACAACACCGCAGCGAAGAAACCGGAGGTTAAACTTGTGTCCTAGAAATTATTCCATATTTTTGCTCGAGTTTATTCATGCCTGCTTGGAAATTGAAATACAATGACAAATATTGTAACAAATTTAAGAATCAAAATGTCAACGTGTGCGTGCGGGTCCATTCTCAGAATTCAATGTACGCGTAACATTTTAGTACTTTACATATCTTATTAGGAAGGTAGTTGAGGATATTATTATGTTAAAATGATATTATTTATAAAATAGAATACAAGAACATATCAATTTCTTCGTACGATATGTTAAAATAAATTATTTGAAATGTCATATCATATCACAGTTATTTTTGCGTGATGTCGGGTAAAAACAACTGGGTATGTATGAAGAAGAAAGCATAAAAAGTAGATCCTCTTGATAGACGGATGAGATGACGTAGGTAAGTGACAAAATAGAGATATGGTAAAAGTAGCGTTTTGTGTTGCTGAAGAAGTGTATTTTAGCAAAAAACCCTTTTATTAGTGAAAAACAAGTGATGATAAAAAATGCCGGCTAAAGTCATCAGTGAAACTCAAGCCAAGCTTCTCATTTTTCATATATTCCATCTCCATAAAACAGTAGCTGTTTTTCGTTAGTTTAAATAACATACGGAATAGACTAGTCCTCATGTAAATTCATTCATTATTGAGGTTGAATTAAATTTATTCATTCATATTTCCTTCTCTTGAATATTCGAGATCCATGCTTTCAAACGCTTCATTTTAAAAATTACAATCCACAGCTTTCTTGTGCCTTCCATTTGGTTTTTTGTCTTGCAATTTTATTTGCACATGTCATATCCAAATAGGGTTCATTAGAATACTTTTATTTATTCAGAAATTTCCACTTTGCTTCAAATATGCTGTTTCGCTTTCATTTGAATACGAAGGTCACATTCGGTGCACTTTGCATAGGCAAGAGAGCAAAGATTCGAATATCAAAAACTGATCTCTACATGGCTGAAGAACATAAATATGTTTTGGAGTTGTTACAAGTTAAATATATGACATGTGTATTTATTCCTAGTCTCATCTCATCGAAAAAAATCCTTTTTCCTTCTATGGAATTCATTTACCATTTTATGTCAACAGAACAGTCTAGCAAGTCGTGATCTTTCCATGATTGAAAAAATAAAATATACAAGGAAGTTGTTATCATCGTTTCAGAGGTCTCTTTCTTGTTCTGCCCCATTTTATTTGATGGAAAACTGGAATGGCTTTATTTGTCTATTCATTTTGCTAAGGGTTGTCTCTCGTTTCAAGACGGCGACATAACCAGAATAGATTCTTTTCTTTGTGCTACACACACTTTCATTCTCGTTCTTCATGTAGTCACTTGCTGTTGCTAGCATATTTTATGAAATAGTTGGAACGACAAAACCACAAACCAATGACGAATCCACAGTTATTAACTGAAGCTATAGACCATTTAGAATTACATGTACATATGTACAGAAATTTAATACACTGGAATTCTCAAAAGCAATTCTATGACCCTTGAACCTTTTATACTGGTTTCAAATAAACAGGCTTCTGTGTACAAACGATGATAACTGCTTCATTTAAAAGTGAAATGTCAAAGTAAGTTGAGTGCTTGTTGACAAGTAGTAAGTTATTTGAAGATTGCAGACCCATTTAGAATTGACTTAAGTCAATATTACATGTTACATGCCCAGGGAATCTTTAAAGTAGAAGGGTTGGATGAATGTATGTAAAATAGAAAGTTTTTTAAGAGGATCCATTTTTTTATTTGAAAGTTTTTTATTGGAAATCATATATACCTATCTTTTCATGTATCAGAAAATGATTCTTCTGATATACCAAGCTAAAATAAAATGAAACACGAATAATATTTTAAAAATTCAACCCCTTTGATGTTAAACCTGCTTTCATCTTTTTCCAATAATTAAGTTAAGTATAATAAATGTATCAATATGCTGAAGACCCCATTTTGTTATGTAGTTTACTTAATTACTGACCCATCGTCACATCGTATTTATATTCATGGGTTTATTAATATGAACTCAAAAAGATGGACCTGAATCAACACATCGCATAAATATAACAAGTCGACGCTGCCTAACGAAAGCATTACATTATTTTTCAACTTCATTTAAATAAATATTGCACCAGGCAAATGTCACATTACAAATTACAATACAAGATTATATTATGCACCGTGAGTATAAGATTGCTGATGCCAGAGCCAAATTCATCACAGATCACAGCGAAAAGCAGAAGATCTCGAGTTCATGAATAATACACCACAGCGTATTAACATTTCACTAGATATTTTCTATGAATGCTGTGTTATGATCTTTCCAACTGAATAAAAATTAGCCTCGTGTGTGTGTACAGTGTGCATGCAATGCTCATTCTGTGGGCTTTTCTTTTTAATGATGATCTTTCTTCATTAATGTCATGCCCCATGCCATATTATTATGCCTGCTTGCTGGTGTCGTGCCTAGTTTTAGTAAAATTATTTATGCTCACCAGTCACTCATCTTAATGCATACAAGCTATCAGCACTATCATCTCTGTGTAGTAGTATGCGTTCTTCCTTCCAAACAAACGTGTTTTGCATGAACATCTCTACTTATCAAGGATTCTTCTTTCAAGCGAATAATATGTTTTAATTAGGAAAATACATGTCAACTACAGAATCACAGTTGAGTCAGTGGAGTGGATGCACTCGGATCGAAAATAATATTCCATCCAAATAATACGTCAACATCATACAGCATCAGCTATCAACATGTGCTCCCAATTTATTTCGCTGATGATTATATTCACACTTTGACGCATGTGACATTCTTCAACTCGTTAACTTTGGCTTCTCTCTCTCTCGCTATTGATGCTATTGTGTATTCCTGGTAGATAGTGATATATAGTGTGAGTGAATATGCAATAGGCATTCTTGCTGGTTACACTTGAAAAGTTTGATATTGACATCAAAAAATAATATTTGCCATGTTGCCTGTTGCATTTTTACATGTTGTAAATTATAACTCGACATTCTTCAATTTCCATTAATCCCTGATCATTACTCGGAAATTAGCCATAAAAAATTGCAAATTTAATAGAACTTTTCTAGTTTTTGTGGTCATTATATTGGCATCGATATTTTCTATTGTTTTAGTGCATTGTTTATCGAATCTTTATAAAAACGCTTAAAAACGATGAACACACAACATCACTGAAAGTCTGTAAGCATTTAAAAAATTAAATATCTTTACATATCATTTAACCTTTTCAGCCAGCATTTCTTTAAGGCTGTCAAGTAGAGCGAATGCTCGACAACGGTGCAGATACCTATTCATAATAATTAAAATGTATGCCTATTGTCTAGTCATTTTTTTCTCAGTTCAGACAAAATTAATTAAATTTTTTTTATACTCTCATGCCTCATATAAGCATATACAATGTCCCTTTGAAACATAAATTGAGATTCTTATAGTGCCCCTATTGGAAATCTAAGCTGGTTTCAACTTTCATCATTATCTTGAAGGTCGGAGATGACGACGCTGTCTGTGTGAAACAAAGATTGTATACGCATCTTCATGAAAAATCGATAAACATTCTCAGCTACGCTACGCATCTCTGCTCACATAAAACAACATCCGTAGATCCGTATTTACATACTGTCAGCATCAGCAAGCAGCATACTAGAATGCGAAGACCAGTTGATGCTGGAGTTGTAGGAAATATGGAAAGTTTGGATCTCTTGCGTGCTTTTTCGGGTAGATCGGATGTACTGGTGGAGTATGAATTCGGGTTTTTAGAGATCTTTCATGGAAAAGCAGTGCATACGAAGATAGAATGCCTGTATCGCGCTTATTATGAAGACATGTTCATGATGTACAGAGAGAAAATTCTAAAGAGAAAACAGGAAAAACCGAAAAGCAGATACACAGTTCTGTCAAAAAATATAAAAACGCTATGTTCTGTAATATTGTCATCTGTAGATTCATGTAATGATGATAATGTAGATTCTAGAGATGCTGCCACAGTTGAAACTTTCTCCTCTACTAACACTACTGACTTTCCTGCAGTGTATATAGAGAAGAATATGTGACATGGTATGATTTCCTCCTGATTTTAATTTTCTTATTCATTCAACGAATTCATTGATTAGACTTATGTGCAACTGCTTCACCTAACTGAGAGTTGCGACCCATTTAGTTAAATAAACAAAATAAGTACGTGTAACTTTATCTTGAGCAAAAAAACTCCACATCCTTTTGAATTGTTTTCAAAAGATTACGTTGGTTTTGTAGAAAGCTCTAAAAAGAAAACCGGAAAACAAAAGATAGCTTGCTATAAACATTAAATCTTAAAAATCCTTACAGACGGGCGACGGGCTACCATTTGTACAAAATACATTCTTTAGCTGTTTTCAAGTAACTATCAAGTAGAAATCTGAAATTAATATCCTAAATATTCCAGGCCAGTAAAAATGTCATCAAAACGTGCATTACTGAATCCACATACTTCAGTTCAAGCTACCTGAAAATATGGTGGATACCAGAAGCGGCAACACTGTGATAGGAACCTTGGGACAAGGAGTCATATCCTATGAAAATTCAACCAGCTCCAGCAACAATCTAAAACTAAGTTTTACAGATATTGTGAACGCATCTCGAAGAGATCTCACAAGGAAAGCTATCACAAGAAGAAAGTCTTTGACTCTTGACACCTTCGCATCCAGTTCTTCATCATTTGAGAAGAAAGAGTGCATTCACGCATCACTTCAGTATCTTGACAAAGTGCGAAGCTCAGAAAAGGATATTAAATTTGTAAAATCTTCAAACATTCATCTCACTTCCAGCAGCAGCTTTCTTTACAATCATCAGTCACTTTACAGCAATAATGCATCAACTTCATCCACAACAGTGCCTGCCCCCACGGGAGGAACGCCTTCAAGATTTGCCCTACTTGTATTGGTATGGGAAGAAACGGGTGAAAACTCTGTTTGCTATTATTCAGCATCCGTGTGCCTCCTTGTGGAAACAAGCGGTGCGACCAAAGAGTCAAAAAATCAAAATTTTCCCCCAGGAGAAAGTCGTGATGAAGAAGGGAATCGCGTGGAGTTGAAGAAAGTGACAGAGCTCATGTTAGTTAATAAATTTGAGAGGAAGTTTCATGCGCATTTGCTACCTCCATACAAGCGACCAGACGAAGAGTCCGATGCGGACACAACGGAAGAGCCAAAAGTTTCCAGCTTTAAGAATCGTATTGTCATTTTGAATCTTGATGAAAGTGAGAAAAATATTATTTGTCAAATAAAATATAATTTATTATTTATTGATAATAAAGTAGTTTCTTTGCAGATGTGATTCAATTCAGTATTGAAACATTTCCTCACGAGGATCCAGCCCATGCCAAAATTGTACTGCTGGAGTCTGAGTTGGTGACAAGGTGTTTCTGGTGGGCACAGTGGGTTCCGCAATATCAGTTTCTTGTGCTGGCCATTGACAGGAAAATCCAGCAGTCAACTTTTGATAAGGAGGAAACGCCGGCAGTCATTGTGAAACCGATGTTGTCTGTACTTCAGTTTCATAATGACTTTCCCCGTGAATCTGTTTATTTCTTAAAATTTCTTAAAATTTCTTAAAATTTCTTAAAATTTCTTAAAATTTCTTAAAATTTCTTAAAAAGTTAAACATGCCATTGGATGTGGACACCGGGAATGGTTTTTCTCAATATGGAGAACTCAATATCCAGACCCGAATATCATTAGCTCCAAGTCAGTTCATTTGAAAGTATGCGCACATTCCTCAGGAGCAGTCTACTTGTTTTCTCTTCGAGATCCGAATAAGGAAACTGAAACCGGGAGAGAAGCGGAAAGAGGAAGATCAGAACCGAGCACGTCTTCTGCTGATGATAACACTAAGAAAGAAAGAATTAAATATAGTGTAAATTTATTACATCATAACAAAACCCTCGTTGTGGAATGCGATCTCAAAGATACGGACACATCCATGCTGCCTCTCAAAATGGATGTGTCCACATTTGCAAACGGTTTGTTTTTCATAGCATGAATAAGTATATTGTTATAGAAGAAAATTCAAGCTTTATTTAGCTTATTTTAAATGTGTTTAATTTACAGACCAGTATTTAGCAGTGATTGGCTGGCCATCATTTGTACATATTCTCGATGTCGGAGTAACCCACGAACCTAGTCATCATATCACTCTGGATTTCAACAGTTTTATTTCCTTGTCTCCTCAACCAGCACTAGTCACCTCCCTTGCTCGTCCCCCTCCTCCTCCCCAGGAAATATCCTCATCTCCCTTTCTCCTCATTTTACAATCTGAATTTCGCAACAATAATAATTTACCAAGTGGCTCTAGTACTACTACAGCAGCCAACAACGCTGATGACAAACTCTCAACTTTCACCATCAACTACGCACTTCAAGATCTGTCCCTTCACCAATGCCACTTGAGCCCCGTGAAATTGCACCAACTTTTGGAAAAGAACCAAACTTAAAATGTCGATCATTCACTACATCTTGGTGCACGTGGGAGATGTCAACGTTTGCAAGCGGGTACTCACAGAAAAGAGAAAGTTGCATGTAATTAATTGTCATTTTTGTCATTTTAATTACACTTACAACTATTTTGCGCACAAAAGATTATCTACGACGAAGGGAAACGAATCGGGAACCTCAACCTGACAAAAATTTATCAAGAGTTTATCGTCGGCGCTGCCTACGCCCAGACAAAGAAGCAACTGCTGCCAAACATGGAGCCATTCCTCAGCATGATTCCATATTGTCCTCAGATTCCTGCGGAGTACAATGGAACCCTTGTAAACACCCAATATATGTATATGCCATTCATCATCAATAATTTAAAAATCATGGAAGCTCCCGTATCTCATGTCTTGTTGTCTTTTCTCCGCTACAAAAGGAAAATCTGACAGTGGAACTGAATACCAACTGGACAGAAGTGTGCACAATGCTCCTTTCTCCCAGCCAAAGAGTGTTCCCACACAATGTGACAGACGTGTGGACCTCACTCTGGCACATGAACAAACAACTCGCGAGAACCAATAGATTCAGCCATAAAAACGTCGCTGATAAATTACTCCTCGCCCTTCAATGCTACAAGGTTAGTAGTGAGGAATGGACAATGGACAGTCATAAATAATCAAAATGAATGTAGGAAATTACTGACCAACAACTTGTGCTACTGCGTATATGAAAGCCTTCTTCGCACTTAATGACTTTTCATGTAATAATCCATGAATGGTTTTTTTTCGCAAGAAGACACAAAAAACTGTTATATGATTTATGTCGATTTGGTTGCAGTTTTTTTCTATATTCTTTTTTCTTTAGTGTGCAGTTTTATTGATGAAATGTGAATGACGTTTTGTTTGTTTATGAATCATTAAAAGTGTCCATGTAATTTTTACAGCCTGAAGCATTATCAAAAGCGAGTACTCCAATGTCACCTTCCTCTCCAATGGTGTGTGCTTCACTTGGCGACATCGCAGGACTATTTGGACGACGAACCACTGAGCTCCAACTCCCATTCGTGGAACATGAGTCATGCACAGCAAACAAGCAAGAATACATCTTTTCAATTGTATGTCTGTCATTCATGAGCATTTTTATTGGCTTATTTTCTTGTTCCAATAAGTTTTAGTTACCACTTTGTCATTGAAATGCATCCTGTAAACTTTCTTGTTCATCTTTTCTCTCCTTTCTCTTTTCCGAATTTCCCTTCTCTAGAACTTGAGAGAACTGAGCATGCATCTTTTGAAAGAGCGGAAAGAGTATCCACTTTTGGGTCATACTGTCGCTGGGAAATATGTATGTGCGCTGGTTGATACAGCGCGACTCCTCTGTCACTTGGCTTGTCTAACTGTTCATCTTCAACCAACTAAAAACAGGGATGTACTCATGTACTTCAAAACTTTCTCTACTTTCTTTTCACACATTTCTTTTGAATTTAGTGAAGGACAAAATGAATGGGGAAATGATTTATTATATTAAATAATCCTTAATTTAGTGATTGCATCGAGTGGGAAGAAGACTAAGACTTTTCATGCTTTTGGAGCATTACGCCCTCGCATTGGGAAAGTTAAAGGGAAAGCATCGCTTCCCCAAGGATTCACTCCATTTTTTGCCTATCTAGCATACAAAACTCTGAGCTTTGATCAATTCATTTGGCATGTGAGAGCGGGCACGTTTGAGCTTCAAATCGATTTGGTAAAAACTATAATGACAGGTAATTTTTCAAAAGGTGATAAATAATGAAAATATTACATCGTGAAATCATGGTCTTACTTTTTTCTGGGCAGATCTAAAGGATTCAGATGATGTGAGTGTTTCAAGGAAATTGCGGCTCCTTTCTTTGCTGCCTAAATCAAGGGCTTATCGAATCTTAAACCACTGGTCTCATCCTGTGTCTGTCACACTGAGGGCGAGACAACATTCCAGCGATCTATTGAGCGGAACTGTGTCTCAAGCGAGGAAAAGCTCTTTTGTCTCTTTGCGAAAGAAAAAGGGTTAGTAGAATCAAAAGAAAAAAATTGCTCAATCATTTTTTGATTCCTTTGACTAGTGATCATAAAAGCTCATAAATTATTTGCATTAGCTTGATTAACATGTAGATTAGCTAACATAAAATATCTGGTTTGGTTTGTACAATATTTTAGTGGGGGATGCGGTGACGGGAAAAACTAACAGTACAGCTTTGGACTCATTTTTCCAATTACTTACCGGAAAAGGTAGTGAAAAAATCTATTTCTTAATATACCTTTTAAAAAATCAATAAGCATTTTAGTCTAATGAAGTGTAAGCTTCCGAAATATGAAATACCGTGATGTGTTGGGTTTGTATTTGATAAAATGCTCCATCACCTTTGTGCTAGATGTTATGTAGACTATAAAATTAACATAAAATTATTTCCTATATTTTCAGCAAATGCTACCGATATCGATTTGGGTCTACTTACTGAAGCCACCATGCTGTCTATGGAGCAGCAAAGGGAGTGAAGGAGTAACATTATAGCCTTTAAGTGTGCATAATATGCTGCAGCATTGGAGATAAATATTTGAACTGAGAAAATAACCAAAGTAAACAGGCAAAGAAAATTGTGAAGAATATTTCATGTCAGTATTTATTTTTTACCCGTAATCCCGGATGGATACAACAGACTGTCAGAAAAAAATGTATGCATTTTCTTCAAAACTACTTTCCATTCTACTGTAATAATTCACTATACTCTACTGAGCGCGTTTTTGTTTTTATTTTGCAGACTGTTATTGTTATACTTTATCAATTTTATCAGTTATGATATAGCCAATTATCTCGTTTATAAGGTACATTGGGTAATAAGAAGGAATATAATAGTATTGTAATTATATGCATACTTATAGGTATATTAGGTAGGTACTCTACAAAGTCAATTTTAACATCAATTTTTCCGTGGTATTATCATCATCGTCAATTTACATACATTTCATCTTGTTTATGCGCATTACGTCACTTCCTTACAAAAACATCGTGAGCTATTGTTTGTGCGCCGTGCGCTATGCGTTTAAAGAATTTCTATATATTTTTACTAACAATATATAGCTAATATGTGCCATCAGTTTTATGCGCTGATTAATATTCTCATACCTCAAGTGCGGAATATTTTATGCTACATCCCTTTGTCAAAAATTAAAAAATATTAATTGAAATAAAAGATGAAAAATCGTTAAAAAATTATCATTACAATTTCTCCAGAAGACTTCTTGCTACGGTTTCGAAATCGTTATAAAATTCGGCGTGGTAAAGTTCTTCCGTCTCCATTGCATGGCGATCCACATTGTTATTGTTAGCTGGATGCAAATTTTCCAACTTGGCAAGCAGCAATTTTCTGATCTCAGATTTCTTCTCGTCGGCAATTCCATACCTACACATATGGTCGTTCTCTAGGTTTGAAATGGTCAGATTCCAGAGGATCTGGCTGGCCATCATTATCACTGCCAAGTCATCACGAGTTCGGAGGAGATTGACGAGGCTGCAATAATAATCATAAGTCATTAGTCTTAATGATCATGCCCTGAAAAAGCAGTTTGACTACTAAATTAATACCTTTCAATTCCATCCAACCGTATAAACTCAGATTTCACTCTTTCATCAACTATTATATTGATCAAGACCCCACATGTGGCACAAAGTAGCTCCTCATCAGTTTCCTCTTCGAGACAATGCAAGACATTGTCTACGTCTGTAACATTAATATAAAGATTAATTGCCTTAAAAGTAACGTGAGAGCATACATGGTCTAAGAAAATCTAATATTTGGTCAATTTATTAAATGCCAAAGCAGTAATTACAATCAACAGCTGCACATCGAACGTCCGGATTTCTCGTCAAATTTCCAAGGACTTTCATCGCCTCTGCTTTCACTTCCATATCCTTTGTTATGAGGTTGCAGAACAAATCTACAAACATTAACATGAGTTATTTTGTGGGTGTTGGAAAGAAACATGGAATTATGAGAGAAAGGCAAGGTCACGCCATCACGTTTCGTCATTTATGAAACAGCAAACAAAGGATATAATGGAAACACAAATGTTGGTGAAAGTTCATGTGTATTCTAGTCATTAAGAAAGAGCCGGAGAAAGCTAGATAGAAAGGAAGTAATAATGTGGCTACATACATTCTGCAGTTCTCAATGTGTAATCATCCACTGCATTGTAGTCCTTATAGAAGCTGGTGTTGTTCATTGTTGATATCACGCAAAGCACTAGTTCTTCGGTCACGTTATTCATTAGTAGAATGGAATAGAGAAGCTCGGAGAGAAACTGGTCGTCGCAAATTTCCCAGCCAATGTTTGGGTTTAGAATCCAATTCGCTATGATTCGCACAGTCTGCATGAATGTAAGAATAAAGCCCACTTAATTCTCCGATAACTCACGATTTAATTTACAAACTAGTAATTTTTATCCATTATAGTGCATGTGCATTATAAACAGGCATATTATGTGTGAATCATGAAAGTATATCAACTCAAGAGAAATTAAAGTTTAAAAAATCAATGACACAACTTTATTTGCATACCTTGACCAAAATGTCCATCGAAATCGGGGTAGGTTTTTTGACATGGAAGGAAATCAAATTGAGGATGAGCTGCAGTGTCTCAGGTCTCTCAAAGAGCTATAGGCATGAATAAAAAATCAACAATTTATCTTTCAATCGTGGTATCGTCTGCATTCAAGTCATGCCAATATTTTGATACTATATAATATTGTCAGCGCAGCTGGAAAAGAGTGCGGAATACTGAATAAATCATGACAGATAGCTTATGTCCTGCTGTGTTACAAATAACAATCAGTAAGTGGGCTCACAGCATGAAAAACAGTAAATCAAAAGTCATTACTTTTTATTGCATAATAATATGTGCCTATAGGTTGATAAGCATTCACTGATGAATTAATTTTTAATTAGGTACATGAATTATAAGCACTCTTTTCCCCATGCTTGCTGATTTTTATCTTTCTTGGCGTGTCTCTAGAAATCATGTAAATTTCAGAAATGCTGACACTAACCTGGATTCGCATATCATCGGATTTGGCAAATAAATTGCCCAAGCAATATGTCACTCGGACCATCACATCGTCTTTGTTCATCCACAACCTGAGCACTTTGACAATCGCCTCTTCAAAATGCTCATTCCGAGATATTACTTGACAACACATGTCATCCATTGAGATAACACTATAATCAAAGTCACATCGAAACAAAATTCAGTGTAATTAGTTAACCTACATGATGCGTACATGGTAAAACCGCAAATGAAACTACACACTCATGACGGAGAAAGCGAGAAAAGAGAGCAGTCATTTTCTGGCGACAAGATAAATAGATAGGTATGTGCATGCAAGTCAACAAAAAAACCAAAACTCTGAAACTGAATTCCGTTCGCTCCAAGTTCTCGCTTTCATTTTTTATTAATCTCATATTATAGTGACCTGCAACCTCTCAAACTGTTATGTTTTGTATGTCATTGACGAATATAAATGTAAATGATGTTGATTGACTTGACATAGTTTAACTCATTCTCTCGCTCTGTCAGAATAAATAAACCCAACATCTATGCATAATTCCCTCCTAAACTATACATTTAGGTATAAATACGTAATCATATAGCGAAGGTGAAAGCAGAAACCGTAAACCTACATTTCGCATATTAAATAGAGACGGATTATTTGCCAATTGGAGTCTTTTTCCCCAGACAAACAAGAGAACTAAAATTTTTACCAATGTTAACATATTTCTCTGAGGTTATATGCCAGATGAATGTCAACCAAAATTCTACATATATGCCTATATTTTCCGCAAAATTTAATAATACCTAAGCATTTATCACTCGCTTTACTGACACCTCTCCTATTCAAAATTCTACCATCCACCACTTTCCCAATGTCAGGATAGGAACCATGTCAAACTGTAAATATTTGAAGAAAATCCCAAATAGAATCATCATTCGTATTTTCCCCATGAAGTGTGCAAAGGATGTTAAAGCGTAATAAACAATTTGTGTGGATGGTCATTATCTCTTTGGGAAATCGATAAATGTCTGCTAATCCGGGGACTACAACATAATATGAGTTTTGTATGAGTTACTATTTATGTAGTAAGACGTAGTAAGCATTTTTATCAGCTAGCATTTACTGTACTTATAAATTTGAAGAAAGCATGGGTCCATTAAATCAAAATTGATTTTTTGTACATGCTTCTAGTTTGTAGTTCTGTCTGTAGCTGTAAATTATTCAGCATACCTTAAAATGCGAACTATGTTGGAGACAACGTCGATATCCGCTATTGTCCATTCGAGAGAGTTGCACAACTCTTCCAACAGCCCACTTCTCACAACCAAGTCTAGAATGCTGCTGTCTTCGCCCACCACACTTCGTAGAATTGATGTCAACTGAAACGTCCCGTTGAAAATGCTTTCTGGAACATCTTTCATTGTGTATACCTAAGAATGAATTGAAATTATTAATTGTATTTATGAACTTTAGAATAAAACATGAAAATGGAGGCTGATCTTCCCATCAACCCACATTCTTAATGAAAGATTATAATTGGTGAACTAGTTTTTGTGGTAATTTTAGTCTTAACAAAATAAGTTTTGCATATTTTCCATAAGCCTTACTTCATTATTCAGAATTTTCAGGTGGAGAGTCATCACCGGAACCAAGTCCAGCTCAATACAGCGGTGTAAAACGGGCGTGTCCATGCAAATAAACTTTAGCGTTCCGTATCCATAAATCATCGATTCTGTCTGTGTTTTTGGACATATTTGCGCGAAGGATGACATCAAAACATCTAGGAAAACAATTATTATTAGGTATATTTAGCTGCGTTAGGAGGAATATTTAATGCGGGATCCAGATATGGGCTAAACGATATGTGTACACACGTTCCGCTCATGATTCCTTTCCTTATGCAACAATAAATCGGATTAAATTACATTCATGATGTTGACTTTATAAATATGCGGTGATGAAGAAGAAAGCCTCGCGGAGAAAGCATAACGCTTGATTATGAAGACAGTAAACATGGTTGATGAAAGATATTGATACACGTTGTTTTTTGTTCTAGATAGCAAAATTTCTCTATGGGTCGATCAAATTGCCTCAGCTACACTACAAAGAGTAATAATATTGTGTAATGCAACCTGCAAAATGTTTGTGCATGGAAAATAAAGGAATCTAATAGTCTTCATAATCTCATGCCACAACTCAACCAAAATTCTTCTCATTACGGGTAAATACAGCTAATATTCATATTTATGGGTTAACTTGTTGTTTTCCATGTGTATTTAATTAACCTTAATTAATCATTAATATAGCAATTAATTAAGTCACAGAAACATGAAGCATTCATTCCCCCACTTCTACAGCTTCTCTAGTGATGCATAAGCCCAATTTTTAAAAGAAAAAATTACCCACTCTAGAGGAGTGAAGTTTTGCCATTTACAAATATTTCTGGTTGACTAACAGGCTGTAGAATGCGGCATGTGATGTATGCATATCAGGCTATATTAAAGCCTCACTTGCTTGTTCCTTTCCGCGTCATTGTCTACCTTTCATTGCGAACTGCACTCGAAAAAGAAAATGACAAAAAAAGATACAAAAAAGGCAGAGATAAATACCTACGCATTCAACCTAGAACTGACTTTTTAATGCGTCTTGGAAAAATGACCTAGTCATGTTTTCTGGCGACATTTTTCTTTTTAATGTACAACAACACAAAACACAATACACCTCGACAAACACAACAAAGCCCTAAGCCCTATAGATATTACTTCACAAAGTATAAACCGTGAAGTACATACACTTCTACTCTATTTACTGCAATAATACCCCGCTGCTTGCTAAACAAGCCTAGGAACATGAGTAAACAAAAGGCTTAATGTCGATGCAGCAGCTAAAACTCCACTGACTTTCTTTTGGCTTTCTAAAATGGAGCAGACATTACACCATATTCTCCCTACTTTTTAACTAAATTACATTTTCCACTTGCTTTCTACTCCTTTTTCTCCGTTTCCAAAAGAAACTTTCAACATGCCACAGACCCATGCATATTTAAGGTTGGTTCGACTAACCACTTCTTCTTCCAATTTTCATGCTATTTTACCGACATTTCTTTATAGCAGAGTGTGAACTCGAAATCAAAATCTTTATTTTGACACCTAAGCAAGTATAAGAGTTCTGTGTATAAACCAATTCTGCGATAATGAGGTCAATTCATTCCACTACTCATTTTAAATTCATTAGCTTTTAAGCTCATACTCTATTTTCTGGTGCAATGGAATTCGACTGCAGTGAATATGCTTTTTTTCTTTTAAAGGTGAAAGTACTTTCTGGAGAAAGTAAAGCAGGTGAAACATTGTTTCGATTTTTATGCACACTTTTAAGGCATGTGTGCAAGCCTTTACGATCGTACATACAGATGTATTATGATGCTTTTAAAAATTCAAAAAAATTTTATATGAAAACATTAAAGTTGCATAAAACTAAAAATACGCTTGAGGCTTACCAAGATATTCGGTTTCTTTGATTATGCCCCAGTATTCCTTGGAACGGCTTGCTTTGAAAACCATTTTGAATATTGTGGTCAAATTGTTCCCGACGATATTGCACTGTAAATGTAGAGAAAAAAGATATAAATAAGATTAGCATTAAAAGCAGAGAAAAGTTAATAATCAATATTATACCAACATATTCAATAATGTAAGCATAATATATTTTAATGTCCTTCCCCAATATAGCGATATGAGCTTATATACTTTCCACATGAGAGTTCTTATCATATAATTAGACAATCTTACATATATTTTGGAAATGTGTGGTAGAACATGTATTTGTAGAAGAGTTATATTTGAGATAGATTAAGGTTTTCTCTAGCTACTCCACTATAGACATTTCGATTATGAGACATTTTTGGGGAGTTGCAGATTCATAAATTTTTAATGACTGTTCAGCGGAATAATGGTTCTACGAATTTCATTCTGTGAATATTTCTTTGAATGATGGAAATGTACCATTGGGTTGGATTGGAAGAAAACTTACATGTAGAAGCACAAATGAAGCCCAGAATAGAATGTCTTCGTCAGTCTGATTCCTCTCGACAAGCTTGAAAATCACTCGCAACAGCTTTGTTTTCATTTGTGGCGACCTGTGTACATCCGCAATGAAAGCACGGACTTTCTTCAGCACTGTAATGACCTCTCCACGAATTGATTTATCTGGAGAAAGTGGGCGAAAGCAATAAATAAGATTATTGTGTTGCGGGCTGTAATTTGGAATCATTGATGACTGAGCCTCACGAACAATTCCAGTGCATAACCAGTGAGCGGTTTTAATGGTTGAAAAATAGTATGGGGAAAATCGAGATAATGCTTTTACCTGAAATTGATGACAGTCGGGAAACTAAATTTTGAAGGCGGGTAATCGCAATTTCCAAGCAGTCTATATCACTATAAAGGTCATCTTCACAACTTCCGGTCATGCCATCACCATTCATTACGGAAGCAGCTTTCGATTCATTTCTTGTTGGGATCTGATACGCGTCACGGTCCTCCACGTGTCGTGATGAAGTACGCTGAAGCCTTTTCGGCATGTCACCACCCCAGAATTCCAAATCATTACCGTAAACACTAGCTTGGGAGGAAGAGGAGGTGAAATCCTTTGGGACAGATTTTAATGCGCTGTTACTCGTTATGCTGAACTCATTGTCGAACGAGGAAGTTGAGGAACGTTCTGAGAAAATATGCATAGAAATAATCGTTAATTGAAGGGTCGATAAATACAAATGATAAAGCTCATAGAGAAAATTATATAATATTCATTTCAAATCATTTCATCATATTATCCTTTTGTTTTAAATGAACGTTGGAGAGAAACCCTGAGTTTGAATGCAATACAATTACCTACTTCACAACTTCCTAGAATTCATTCAAATAAAGTGTGCATAGCTGGCAAATTTCCTTGGTTCGGTTTTTGGATTTGTATGATAGATAATTAGAAGATAGGAAATTCGGGTTTTTAACTAAATTATGAATTATGTACTTGGCGTTACGTAAACCCTTTGACGTGTTACTACATAGTTTTTGACAAAACTATCCCATATGTAAATAGGTGACAAATGAATGTTGTGAAGAGTTCAGATAGTACCTTTTAATTAAGCCATACGTGTAGTTTTTCGAGCAATAATATAATATGTAGGTATGGTATGCATAACAAAATAGTTTGCATTAGATGTTCTAGCAAAAAACTATTGATTTTACACAACCTGTATTGTTTTCCTTTTATATTTCATGCAATAGCTACAATACGAAAATCGAAGACTTTCACTTTTTCGAAAGTTCATTTACAACTTATGACCTCTCGGCCATCTACATTCCATCCCCAAATTACTCATACGAAACAGAGGCAATTTAGTGAAAACGGTGCGCTGTATGTGTACCAATACATATTTGATGAAAAATATTTGCCGTTTCCCAATTTTAATTTGCTCCGTACAATACGGTACAATAAACATACTTACGTTTTTATTCTCATTCAGCAGCAGGCCTTTTCGTTATCAACTTGAGAACCATTAAGTTTTGTGTGCAGTGACGTAGAAAAACAGTTACATTTTATGGCCAAAACTTTACAAGAAAAATAGCCAAACGACCTGCAAGGTGGAATCTATGTACATAAAAATCATGAATCATTAATGGTTCGAGAGTTACCACACAGCTCTTGCTAATAATAACCTATTATTATATTAATTTGCCGCGTAGGTCAAGAAAGCGGAGAAAGCAAAGAGATTATTATAATACTCCCAGGACTATTTGCACAACTACTTACTAATAATTAGTAATAATAGCTCTGATTCTCAAGTGTTGCTTGCTTTCACAAGAAAATTGACTTTTGTCTGAAAATCCGAGCCAATAAACTTGTTCTGATTCACGAGCCTACTGTCACTTCTCACTAGAGAGAAAATTTTCCATAGGAGAAAACAAAAATAACAACAACAATACATAATCGATGCCTATCTCTTTTTCGCAGAAGAGTCAGGTAAATGGACTCACTACACGTATCACGAGTCTACATCACCGCATTTTTATGGACATTCGTGCTCAAATGCTTCAGAATTTCCATTTGAAAAGTTATACTACTTGGCTTCATTTGACTAGCTACTCAGTCATGTTGCATGATTGGTGACAATAAAAGTTGAAAAAATCCTCCCCAGTATATAATAGCATATTTCTCTCTCAAAGACTGAACAACTAACAAAAAAATTGTGAAAAATTTGTGTTTTTCCGGTTTGCAGAGAAACCTTCACAGAGTAAATTTTTTATGCACACTTCGTTAATGATAAACTATTTTTATCGACAAAAATGCAACGCTTTCACTAAATTGCTATTTAATTGTTTAATAGGGTCAGGTTCCTGATGATGGTTGCTATAATTTATTGGCTAAAATCATGTCAGCTTATTTTTATGACAAGTGCTTCAAAATTATGTAAAATATGTCTTGTGTAGTTGTGTCGCATGAAAACTTGATCAATACATTATGCAACATTCATGTTTGGTTGTATTTTTTGAAAAATTGGCACATTAGAACCCGAATATATGCTAATAATACAAAGCATTGAAAACTTTCTCTTGACATACCATTTTGCAGGGAAAGTTACTTGAGTTGCAATCGTGTTTTCTCCACACTCCTGTCCGCTTTCCCTGTCAATGACGACCCATTAGAATCCAATCCACCAAGGATATCGGACGCAGAGTCAAAGCTATAGCTTCCTCTTGCTGCGGTCGCTGGTTGTAATTTAGTAACTTTTCCCAAGGTCGAAATGGTCATAACCACGCCACCACTTCCACTCCTGTACTTTGCATTTTGTTGCTGCTGTTGCTGTGAAGTGCTACTTAAACTTTCAATTGAATTTTGATGATTGTGATTCATGTGATTTTCAGGTTCCTCTGATTCATCGATCTTGATAAACTGAAAATATATTAACAAACATTTGCAAATGTAAGAACGCAGGAAATATTTTAACCCTTCACCTTTCATGAAAGCACTTTAAATGCTTAAAAATGACTTACGTAATCGCACTGGGTGGTCGTTTTCGTGCCGATACCCCCCACAAACTGACAGTATCTCTTGGAGTAAACGGTCTCTTTGTATCTACAGGCTTAATGCCGACATTACTCCCGAATCGGCTTCCGCCACTTTCACTATGAATATTTGGGAGCTCCACCACATTATTGTGGCCTCTGTATAAATCACTTGCTCTACTGTCCATTGAAAAGTTATTTCCTCCTCCACCCCCTAACGAGGATCCATTTCCATAATCCATGCTTCCCAACTTGCTGGAATATTTTAATTGCATCCTTGTCTCCTGTATTATCTTTGAACATGGTTTTATGTGTGCAGGGAGCTCGTAAAAAGGCCTACACGATTTTTCCCGTTTTCCGGCCGAGTTACTGCCGTTAGTGCTGTGATCTGTCATGTTTGGAGATGTCCAGCAAGTGGGATGTGAATTTATTTGATGGTAACCGTCCAACATCCAGTCCCGTTTTTTTTAAGACCAAAGATTTACCTCTTTAAAAATTGTCGTTATAAAATTAAGACTTCTTTGAACGTCGGTGATTTCACCGCTTTCGCTTATTTTCACCAGTGTGGTATATTTTTTTTCAGAAACTTTATTGGAAATTATCTGGATAATTTTTAAGAGTTAAAAACAATTTGTGGCAGAAGTTCAGAAACAGTCGTTCTCAGAGAAAGTATAAAACCAGACTGGAAGGAGAAAGGTGCTCGCATTTTAGTATAAGTGTAACGTAACTTCCATTGGCAAAGTATTATTTTTGTGGGCTCAAGAAATGCTGGAAATACACAATAGCAACGCTCATAACAATGGTTATCCGTTATTTCTTGACACACACATAACGTGTTCGTGTCGTGTGTCTGTTGAGCTTTCCAATGTTTCGATGATTAGGTATTAGCTTTTTCATGAACACCACATAAGCGTGATGCTCCCTGTCCACAATCGCAATTTTATATGCGCAGGTATCAAAACTGGCTTCTGACTTTCACTGTATAATTCTTAATTCGTTCTCCTCCTCTACCTTTCTGTGTGCAAGTAAAGTTGTTTGTACATTAAAAATATTGGCTTTTAACGACATAAACACATACATTTCTTTATACTCATACAATATATGAATTTCATAGCATCAAACAGCCATATAATCTCGCATTATCTATATCTCGCCGAGTTAGTTGACCAATAGGCAGTCATATATTTATACTTTGTGGAAAAGTACACGTACTTCTTGTACTCCGTGGGCAGGAAAGGGAAACAAACGACTCGGAGTGAAAACTTGTTTTTCATGATGACATATGACAGACATTAGGACGAAGAAGTAGTATAGAGAAGCATAACATTTATAAGCTTTCAGAGTTTTTGGCCACTCCACGGGCTAAACGTTGCCGGAGTAACGTGATGTCACAACAAGAGAAAATCGGTTATGCGTTCTGTCGGAAGGTTGAGAGGAAACTTAGGGATCCATTAGATTACTGGCAATAAAATACGGATAGTCATTCGTCATAATCTGGGGAGAAAGTTACTATGTATCGCACAGCACACCTTTTTACAACCTTTGCTTTCTATGAATGATTTTGATCGCGAGGTGAATTCGTGTGCAGATTTCTTATAAATGGAGGATTAAGCGTTATATTCATCTTGCTCGTCATACTCTTTTTTGTGATTCATGTAAAATGCATATTCAGGTACAGGTGCAGCTTAGACGTTCGTTGGCCCGGATGATTGCCAGAAATTCTTTGTGCGTAGAAAGGAGAACGTCCGGCTCTCATGCAGAATATCTATCTATGCAAAATATTTTTGTGAATTCCTAACCCCTGAATAAACTCATTCACCTTTTGAGCACCAAAATAATCTTGAAACTTTATATGATCGTATTAATATTAAGTGTCCGAAGAAAGTAAAAATATTTTTATTACAGTAATTTCAATGAGTAATTATACATCAAGTTAAGGAATTCCTTATAAATTGAATTAATGTTTTGTATTATAGCATATAAAATTCTTGTAATACTAAATCTTAGATTTTTACGATTACATCAGTCTTTCTTTAAAAGGAGTTTATGGCAGCGTATAAAAAAATGTATGAAAATACTTGAGAATTATTAGTTGTACTTTGAACGCTTAAGCTACGGGACTCATTTTTGACTGTTCTAAGAGATGCTTGATGTAGGGATTTTCCTTGGCTTTCTCTGTGATTTCTCCGAGAAGGTTTTCAGCTTCATTTTGAAAGTTTGTGTCTGCCTCGTCAGCAGTCATTTCCCCCTTCTCAGCAGCAGCTTGAAATTTCTCAGCTGCTTGTTTCAGAGACAACTTGAAAGAAGTAACAGCTTCCATTCCATTCTGAAAAAGTAAAGGCAAAGAATTTGCTAAATAAGCATAGCTGTTGGTGATAAATACATTGGCATTGATGAAAAGATGAAATAAGTTCATACCTTTCGATAGACTTGTCTTCGTTTTACTGCTTCTTCATCATCATCTCTGTCCTCCTCTTGTGCAAAATCCTCGAGCTTTCTTGCCATGCTCTTAGCAGACTGTGAAAGATTCAGAATAATATTAGTCTATAAGCTGCATTATAGTACTGCCATATAGCAGTCAATTGCCATTACTTGAGTCTTACCTCTATAACTTCAGATGGGAAATCCGTGACTTGAGTGACATGAATTCCAAAGCTTCTGTCACAAGGACCATTTTCCAATTTGTACAGCATGGCAAGCCCATTTTCATCAGCCAATGCAGAAAAATGGACGTTTACTACAGCTTTTGCTTCCTCTGAAAGGGCGGTAAGCTCGTGGAAATGAGTAGCAAGGATGCAGAAGCAACCTACCTTCTTTGCCAAATGCCTACAGTAAATTAAAAACAAAGCAATTTACTGCCAAATTCAAAATAGTAGTGTAATTGTAGGTAAAAATTTTTGTAGTACGTACTCCGATATAGCCCAACAGAGACCAAAGCCATCATAGGTAGAAGTTCCTCGGCCAAGCTCATCAATAAGAACTAGCGTATCGGAGGTAGCAGTCTTGAGTATGAATGAGGTTTCAATCATTTCCGCCATGAAAGTTGACACTCCCTTCATTAGATTGTCTCCAGCTCCGACGCGAGCCAGGATGCCATCCACTATTGAAATCTATTACAAAGTTCACATTGCAACTTTAGGTTACCCATGCCATGAATTGTGTTCTATACAATTAACGAACTAACCTCAGCATACGAAGCAGGTACATAACACCCTACTTGGGCGAGGAGCGTGGCAATCCCAACAGAACGCAAAAATGTTGACTTTCCACCCATATTAGGTCCAGTTACGATGTAAAACATTTTCTTGTCTGCCATTAAATAGAACATTCAGGTTGTAAGGTATAATGATGTCTTAATGTTCCGTTGATAATTTCATAATTAATTATTCTGTACTTACCTTTTTCAAACTCTATATCATTAGAGATGAAGTTCACATTCGGTTGTGCTTCCACGCATGGGTGCCTTAAGCCGTGAAGTTTCATAATTCCGGTTCCTTTGGGGTGCAGCAGAGGTCGAACAAACGGTGAAGGAGAATTTGCAGAAATAATGGCAAAATTGGTTAAGACATCTAAAAGTGAGATGTAATTTCCCAACTGCTCAAAACACGTTGAATAGCCAGCTGCAGTTTTAATGATCTCTTCAACAAATCCCCGCTGCTCGCTTAGATATGTCCTGTGCAGCCGAGCGTACTTATCGTTAAGGTGGTCAAGCTGGGAGTTTCGGAAGCACACTCCGCCTTTAGTAGAGTGAAGAATAGTATAGGCGGAATTACTTCGGATTGTCTTTTCCTCCTGTAATTGAGAATTAATTTGAGATTTTCAGAGATTGATTTTTTAATCGTATGGTGTTAAAAGTACCTTTAGAGTTATCCGGAAGAAATATCCTTGTTGGGTACTGGACTCGAGTTTGATAGATTTATTTGCTTCCAAGCCAAGTTTTCGAGCTACATTGTAAGTCTCTTCGCCCATTTCATGCTCAATAGCATCCATCTCCTCGCGAAGTTGTTTGAAATCTTCATGGATCTCCCTTGATACTATAAACTCTCCCTTTTCAGCCATCTCCAGATCTAAGGTTTCATTGATCATATCTGAAAATCTGTCGAAATCCTCTCGCAGAGACTTCAAAGGCTCCAAGAAAAATGAATTGAGGACGTGACGTTTTTCTCCTTCATACGCTTCCAAATCTTTCATTAAGGTTGGCAACTTGTCGATACATGTGTATCCCCTGAAAGCATCAAGAAGACGAATTTTAAAAAGCTCATGAGAATGAGAAAAAACTCTACAATGCCAAATAGGAGAAACCTCTACCTGTAACAATCCTGCAATGTTGCTCTCTTCCTGAGTAATTTCCTGGCGAGCACTTGACAGTCAGGAATTCTCCTCAAATGATCTTCATAAAGTGCTTGCCGTAAAACAACGTCCTCCACCAGGATATCCACAACGTCTAATCTCTCCTCCAGCTTGTTCATGTCTACAAGTGGTTGTTTCATGAACTGAGCAAGTAGTCGTTTTCCCTATTCAAACATAAAAAAAGTGTGACATATAATATTCAATTCAGCAACATTTAAGATACAGTAAGTACACAATGCCAAGTAGACAGTGACAGTTCTGCTTTACCTGTGCTGTTCGGCACTTGTCAAGAACACTTAGCAATGTTGTTTCGTTTTTTGAATTCTGCTCCAAAACATTCTGGTCAAGATGCAAAGCACGACAAGCGGCAGAATCCATTTTAGCATACAAACCGTAATCAAATGGCTTCAGCCTGAATTGATTAAGGTACGTGTCACCTGAAAGAAGCTAGAATTAAACAACACCATTAAAAATTATAGTAATGATCAATATACGGATTGGGTTTAAGGTGAGCAAGTTGAAAAGCTAAAATACATCGAGATATTTGATGACTCCGCACAGCGCCTGAGTAGCCACAGTTTTCTCCATTTCAGGATCCGCCGCAACATTTTGTTGCTCTCCTTTCTTCATTTTCAACAGCTTAGGCAAATCTTGATTCAGATCCTTCGTATCGAAATCGGATGCTTTTCTTTCATTGATGACGATTCCATTTCTCTCCAGAACCTTTTTCAACATAATCACACCATCATTTCCAGCAGCTGCCACTGGAATAACCGCTTCCTTTGGTGCAAGCTGGACCAATATCGATTCAAAATTGGTGAGAGAATCATCATCCAAAAACTCAATCAGATGAAACTGCCATTCATTCATATTGACAAATGCCACTCCAACATTCTTGTTTTTCTCCACGTTTCCAATTCTGACCCCGACCACCCCATTGTTCACAGTTACTTCACTGTTGGAAAACAATAAATCCTCAAACTGCGTCAAGTTCCCAGGAGATCCTTTATACAGAAGATTCCATTCCACGCCACGACTCTTGCCATCATTGACGTAGACCTCAACTCTGTACAGCTTTACCAGCAGGAGTTCTCTGACCCAGGTTTCAAAGTTCACCCTGTTCATCTGCACACTGTCCACTTTTTGATCTCCTTTCCCGTAAGTTTTAATTTGGGAGTTGGTCTGGAAAACTTCCCTTGCTGCTTTGTGTGCATCATCCCCAAAGAGCAAATAAGTGTCTCCATCTCCACTCCTATCGAAAAACCGAACAGTTGTTTTGGCTTGCTAGAAACAACAAAAAACATCAATGTTCGAGTTAGAGTTCGAAATGACATAGTATTTAAGGATTCCAAATGTGTCAAATTCTTTAAATGTTTACCTCCGGTAGGCGCTTAAGGGAATTATAATAAACACCACCTTCGGAACTGCTGTCCGCCATTGTAGGCCTTTGAACTTTCGAACAGGGATAACCGCACTGAAATCAGAAACTACGAACTGTAACCACTGATAAAATCAAATGAATTTTTGACAGAGTTTCCGATGAAGAAATCTAAAAAAAAGTGACGAACAAATTCAATGTGAAATGAAGCATGCGTGCATCAAAACAAAGCCGGACGGAACAAAAGCAAAAAATCTCTCATGTTACTCAGCTGGGCTAAAGACTTCTGTACCGCTGCCGCCTTATTTTTTGATAAGTGCAAGGACTCGAGCCTCCAGCGTTTTCTCGCCTTGCTCATTTTGTTGGAGACAAAGAAGCAGCAACGTTATTTCGACATTCGTCAAAGCGTGTACTTTTAATTCTTACTCGACAACATGGAATGAGGAATTTTGCACACTATGAGAAAAATCATAACCAAGTTTGTCGTATGTAACATGTTACAAATATTGTCATTAAATCTGAATGAAGGATTTTTCATGACGCCTGAAATGCCTGCTTAGTGCTTGCCAAAGGCACTATAAACTTTGACATTTTTCCAGATTATAAAATGTGTGTTTATTCTAAACATTTCACAAAAACGGATGGGATACGGAGTTGTTTCAATGTGCAATCCCTGCCCTGTTAGCACAGCATCTTCCGGGAAACAGGCGCCATTTTTGGTGGGGGCGACCCGATGGGTCTTCTTTTAGGGGATCCGGACTGTTCGCCGGTGACGCTAAAGGTAACGACCAAGTTTACCCAAGACCTATTGGCGGTAGGACTAAATGGCGGTAGGACCAAATCTCGGTAGGACTTATGAGCGGTAGGACTAATTGGCGGGAGGACTAAATGGTCACATAACCAAAATTTCGGTGGACAATTTTTCCATTTTTGTATATTTCAACAAATACTGCATTATTAGACGATGGGATAATAGTGGACTATGTAGTTGATATTAGATATTAGTTTAAACTGCCGAGATTGATGTTTGCTATGACCAGCCAATTACTCAGCCTTATGTACAAGCACATATGAGCATAATTTAAGCAGTATTCTGAAGTAAAAATGTATAAAATTCGGTTTACGAGTTAGCTTTTGAAAATAATTTAACAACGGCTCAAAAATTCGATTTTTATCCATAAGACATAGCAGCATATAACCAATTAATGTCAAAGGACATCCCTGACATTGTTACGTAAATACTGATGTAAAGTATGATACCGAGACCCTTAAGCACACATTTTGACAACCTTGAACTACATCCAATATTTGAAATTGCAAACTGCTATTTAACTTTCTGGAACTGTAATGATCTGGGGGCTAAATTTTCTTCATACCAATGTCTCAAATCAGGGTCATTAGCACATTCAACAATTAGTAGATTATGTGGGCTTCTATAATGTGTACGAGACACAAGTACAGGAATTTTTGGGCAAAGAAGCCACGAAACATCTCACCCTATTAATATGTTGGTATCTC
>JAQIXX010001428.1:0-34100 GCA_034700605.1 Willowsia nigromaculata
CTGCGTGGACACCAGTTGCTCGACGAATGTGCTTCGCTCCAGTGTTCCTGTCAAGGATTCTGGGCATTGCTCTGAGACTGTCCAGTTGGGGAGGAGGAGAACCGTCAGTTCTAATTCATGTGTTTCTCCAGGTAATTCATGAACACATCCATATGTTTGGTTTTAGGAAGTATATATAGGTATGCACAATTTATTTATATTTATATTTATATATTTCCGAAAATATTTGTATAAAGGACATCATCTCTGTTGGAGGCGGAATCATTGGTGTAATTCGCATTCCTGAAAAGTGGTTCCCTGGAAAACTTGATCTCTGGCTAAATTCTCACCACATTATGCACATAATGGTTGTCATTGCGGTTGTGCATATGAATCTTGCAACAAACGGCGATATCCGATGGATCATTAACAACTACAATAGCTCAAACTGTCCAGTCAACTAATTTTACATGTGATGAGGAGAATAGAAAATATTTCAAAGATGGAAAGCTTTTATTTGCAGTATTATTGTAGCGATATTTGCTAGCTAAATGTATGGATATGTTAGATGTAAATATTTATTTCATTAAGAGCTACTGGGAAGTTTTTGTTTTCAGTTTTCACCAAACTCTCATCGACTGATTAATTTTTTCTGTTACCATCTTCTCGTCATTTTGCTGCATTTGCTGCTGGTTATACAACAAACTTTGGTTTCTTCTGAAAATCAAGCGTATGTGTACCACAAAAGGCTAACTTTTCAGCATTTGATGAAACTCAATGTTAAATTAACATTAGACTACCGTACACATAATATATTATAGTGTTTAGGTAGCACAATGGATATTATATAAAATGCATTTTGAGTCTGCTAACAAGATTTGTTTCTTGTGAATCGTCCTCTATAACAAAATACATATACCTACAGTTTAATTCTAATGTGTGTGTATTCTGTATTCTAGAAATTAGTGTAGATCATAACATTTTAAATTCACATAAGTGTACCTGCTAACATAATATCATATTTATTGAAACATAACATATTAATTGTCAGTAAGTACCATAATAATATGTTACACGATACAAGTGTACAATGTTAAATACAGACGTAGTTTAGATGTAGTATAGGTCATGCACACAATAAATGTGTATATATTGCTAACATTTAAATGATGAGGGTAGGATCGTCAGGAAGAGGACCAACAGAAGAAGTGAATTTATCACTAGTTGTGATTTTATTTAGTTTTAACTAACACCATATCGATCTCTCATTTTCGGATTTTAAAATAACTGATCTTGTCATATTTTATTTGTAAAGACTCATGCCTTAAAAATCATCAGTAAATATTATTTTCCTAATTATCCATTTTGATGTAGTAAATTTTAGTAGGTATTGGAGTATTCTTAATAATTTAACTGAAACAACTAGTTGCTGATATACATACCACTATACTGTACTGTAGAGACATACTATAATTTATAATATGCTTGCATTGAAGCAATAATTAACTTATGACTTGTTTAAATGTGAAAGTAAAATAAGCTATGCAGTTTGATATTTATCATCGTGTAGTGCAAGGAAAGCTTTTAGAAAAGCAGTGTATAGTCTCGCTGACAAACTCCAAGTACAGAATAGATGTTGTACGCAAGTATTAACAATTACAATGTTACCAGAAAATACGTATTTTAGTAAGAAAATAAATTTTATTCATGGAGAAAACTAGAAAGAGGAATACTCAGAAAGTTTATTGCTATCATCGCATCATCATCATTCATACTAAATTGAAAAGGGCGAAAGAAATTATTCTTGGACATATTTTGCAAATTGCAACTAATGGACATGTCAAGATAGACAAAGAGATATTTTCTGTTTACTATGATTTCCTTTCCATGCTTGTCAAGTCAGCTCTCAAAGTCTCAATCCATGTAAAAGCCTTCGGGGGATAATTATTCTAGTCTCGCTGAAGACATGAAAGAGCTCTGCGTTCACAGCACATTTACTTTCTTGTGTTCGTTCGGCATGAGATTTTGATGAGTCTTGGAAATACCTTTGTCTCGGACACTTCAATGAACCATACTAAAATCATGGGAGTGAAGGTTTTAATTAAACATTACCTTACATTATATAGCATCCTGTGTTCCTACCTAAAATAGAACTCATTATACCGGCTACGTTTGGTGGATGTAATCTGATACTGACGGATACAAATGTAGCAAATATTTCATTCCTTTGGTAGCATTTCATTTGCAACATTATGTAAGGGTTTTACATAGATGCGCACTTTATCCAACAATCATAATGAATGCTTTCATTAGTTTCAATTTCATGACAATCAAAATTACTGTATAGAACAACTCTGACGTAAAAATGATTTTTCGTTTTGCTCTATGTTTTTGTAGTACTTTATACAGCAATAACCTATCACCATAAACCATAAGTAATAATGAGGCAAAAGGCAAAACAAAGGCTTGTTGTACATCCGGTCAGGATGCTTGATCCCACAGATAAAATTATGTTCATCCATGCAACGCGTGTCAGTTTTCTGAAAACATGGACTTCAACAAAATCTCCAACAAACAAAAGAGTAAGTGAAAGCACATAAAGAGAAACAGCAACAGTCTTCCTGCTAAATAATGGTATATCTTCTCTACTTCCAACCATGCATGCTATTCCCTCGTAACACTTGCTATGTTCGAACATTTAACAGGAAAAATTGCGGGTAGTAGATAGATTCTATTTGTATGTACTACATTTGACGTGATGATGCAAAAACATGTCATCTGCCACTATTGTCTAGTTAATGGCATATCGCATCATCGCTTTGGTAAGCTTATTCCACCACAAATGCCCCTCACGATGATGGCTAAATGATGAGGAGAGAAACTAGAGTGGCAATTGACGTCATATGAGTATATGCCGACCGTGCCATTCGTTTGTCCTAGTTTTAATGCAAAAAAAAATATTCCACGTTTACTACGATTCTTATCTTGACAAGGAAGGACTATCCCTTTTCCATCAAAATGTTTTCCAAATCTTTGTTGTGCGAAAGGAAAATTATCACAATGGATCATGTTAGTCCTTACCCTCAAAAACGTGCTGGAAAATATATAATAATGTAACAAAAGGCTCATTTAAAAATCCACGAAAAAATTATTCTGCACGTATCATTTCCCTATTGTGTGACTGAACAAACATAGCGGAAAGAGAATAGTGTGTGTGTAGGAAAGAGCGCTTTATCCCAACTTCTTTTTTTATATAATATGAATGATTGATCGTTTTCACCGTTACTTCGACTCTGATGCGACTCGAAACGTGTTCGTGTCGTGGTCTCTGGAGGTGAAAGCAAAGCTCCTGCAAGCAAATCTTCAAGCAAACAAAAAGGGAAAGTAGACATGACAGGAGAGCAGAGATAATGTGTGTGATGGTGTGTACTTTTTTCTTGGAAAATAACATGATCCCCTTTATTTTCTCAGTTTCCTTTCACTCTCACTGGTCGTTCGTCAAAAGTGTTCCTCCAGTGATGAAAGCTTTTCTTTGTAGTAGTATATGCTTTCTAAAAGGAACGGGTAGAGTAGGGATGTGCATAAATCACGACAACTAGAAATTATGTGGAATCAACTATCTAATATCCTTTTGTTATGCTCTGATAAATTGATGCATTCAATTACACTGACTAAACTTATTTGACAGGTATAAAGGAAAAAGTTGTTGGATTTTTTTCAATATATTCAGACCAAGGTGGAAGCAAGGTTGATCCTCTTTCTCTGAGTTAGTTGTTGATTTGTAAAGCATCCCTCCTTTAGACCAACTCTGAAACTAAAACGCAAAACTTGCATGCAAGAGAAAGGACGTTATGTTTGAGCTCATTTTTTTGTAAAAACTACTAGACATCTCATGTGATTCATGTGATTACAAAGATTTAAAAGATGACATGACAGGTAACCTGAGATGAGTAACAGAGTTCGTGGTAATTAAACTTAGGTATGGCATGTAGATGTAACTTTCCAGAAAATTTAGAGTGCTCCAGACAGACCTTCATGTTCTACACTTTTCATATCGCCATTTTCATAAACCCCAGGTTTTCTTCTTTGTATTCTGTTTAGGCGGTGTGATGAGTACATTGCTCAGCATGCATCCCGACCCCTGTCTAGAAAAAACATTGAAGTGTTTTTCCTGCATTGTTGGAATTCGTCCTTTCATGTCTATAAAGCACTAGAATATCCATTGTGCTTTATTTGTGTTGTATCATATCACAGCGATTAGGAAACTATCTTTCCCTTGAAAGAAAGGGTGAAAGCATGCGTCATCGTTGGAGAATGCAGCACAAAAGCAAGACATAATATATGTTTTTGTGCACCTTACGTCAAATGAGAAAACACTGTCCGTGATTTATTCTCTGTGGAGAAAGGTCTCATGTAAGTCGAAAAATTAATCAGAATATTTTTTTACTGATGACGTAGCATTTGTAGCTTCTTGGAAAAGGGCAAACAAGTAATGTGAAGTATGAATACCACATTTCGCATGAAAAGTTGTTGAAATCATTTAGTAGGTATACAAATATTCCTTTGCTGTCTTTTTTCTCTTATTAATCAACATGCATATGGCAGTATTGCAAACTGATGGAACTACACGGAACGGGAACGGCTTAAGAAATCGTAGTAAATTGGAAATAATGAAACATCTATGTTGGAAAATTTGAACCAACTTCACTTGTGTAGCAAAAAATTAATTATTTTCCATCAGCATAAAGAGGAGTGGTATTATTCAAAAGCTGTAGAGTTGATCGCTGATTGCTTAATAATGCTTTTTGTAAAGACAGCTAGGCATACTGCATCAACCGCACTATTGTGGATTGAGAAGTAAAATCAAATAAAGCTGAGACCTGCATATTTAATATGATTATATAGTGTACTGTTTTTTATTCATTTCACAACTCTGTATCTCTCAGAATCTTACTTAATTGAAAATGTTCAGCGAATGTTGCACAATAGTGCCTTGAATAAAAGGAAATGCCCGAAGCTCGTTCTCTATAATCGGAAAATTCCCTGTGGGGTAGAAACAAGAAAGTTTGTTTCAAATTATTCAACGACCCAATTTAAATAAGCCTATATACAATAACATTCCTAACATAACGTATTTATAATGGTGATATATACGGGTCCCCATTGAATAATAGAAAAAAGATATAACTTAAGCTTATACTTCGTTAACATTTACATACGTAGAGTACCTTAAGTAAACTTTACAACCCGACGTAACTAGCAGGTTGGTCGCCGAATTGATCTTCCTTTTATGGAAAAAGCAGACCTAAATCTAAAGAAGGTTTCAAATGAAAAGGAGTATTGCGCTACTTTGTTTATTCCGTTTTCTCTTAAATTTTATTTATTGCGCCATGAAGTAATTTATATGTAACTAACCAAGACGAACGGTAAAATAGACCACGCTCCACGTTTTTTGCAAAGATGATTTCATTATATGTCTCATTTCATATGTATAGAAGTTTTCTTTGTAGCCCTTTTACTTGCAATTTTCCAGATAAAAATTTTTGTTTCATTACCTTTCTGGAATACTAAAATTACAAAAATACAGTTACATACCAGCTTATTTTCCCTGCATTATTACAGCGGTTCGTGGAACAAGAGAAGTTAAACTTATTTCGTAAATTAATGCAAAGCGTATTCTTCATCTTCACGTTCGAACATGAAACGTACATTGGTATGAATATTTGCCTTTCATGTAAAGTGTACTTTGTTATCTCAGCATTTTCCTTTTCTCTTTGAGAAATTCTCCGACCAAAATCATTCTGGAAAATACATGAAATACAAGTATAGCAAAAACGGAAAATGCTCCGAAAAGCAAAATATCCTCTTCCAAGAGGAACGACTGGAAATACAATTCTGGAGAAAGTAATCCTATCATATCATGCTTTCACTTTTCCATTTTCATTCTTTCCATCAAGGCGGGACACGTCTCTACTAAAAATCAAATTTCCACTTTCTGTTCAACATACCATTCAGTTTGAAGTACAAATTTATCTTACAAGAAAAAATATATGACAAGAGGACAAGACGTAGAAAACTAAAGTGAAGAGAAAAAAAATCACAAAAAAAGAAAATACTCGATGTTCATAGGTAATTTTAAACATGCTTGTCTATGTTCTTAAAAGATGATGTTTTCTCCGATTCTTTCTTTGTATGTTTTAATAAGAGTAGATCGAGTTGGTAGGTATGCAATTCTTTTCCGTTTTCTTTCAGTGTCCCTGTGACAAAGATTGAAACCAGCACAGTACACTCCTGTTGCCGTCACATATCATTTTATTGCCCGTGTAGTCCACGATTTTTTAGTCATATGAGTTAGCCAAGAAGTACAAGCTCCTTTGTTATATCAGCCCCAACAACTTTTCTCAATACTCAATTTAGGGTGAAAGTAAGAGAAAGTCTGGAAAAAACACTACGCAGTAGTAGTGGCACTAGAAAAGAGCCCTACAAGTAAAATATATTACAAAAGGACTACAACAATAAGGGAGCAAGGTCTTTAATATGGAAGCCCATCATTCTATAAAAAAAGATGTCTACTCTTTGAGTACCTTGTATACCTATACTATATGCATTAATATGTAATAACAAAGATTTCTATAGTATGTGTTCTCGCTTTCTCCGGGCAAGTACCCGATCTCATTTTCTCCGCTTGTGTAAAGCACAATACCTACTTACACTTCCTTTCTCCAGCAAAAATTGTACATGTACCACCACTTCCACCAGCAGTAGTATTGAACCGTTGCTTTCCCTTAATTTCCTGCCGCTGCTACTGCTTCTATGCTACTTCCAGTGCAACTACTGTATGTAAGTTGTTGTCTCTATTTTCACTCTGTTGACGTATGTAAGCAATAATGTTGTAATATCATCGATTTTTCCACTAAAGCTCTCTCTTTCTCATAGACTCATAGCAGACATACAAGTATATAGTCCGCTTCTCCCTATTTTTCAATAATAAGTAGACTATGACAAAAATATATGTATCTAATCCGTCGTACGTATAACTTACCATATTATTATTATTTCTGTGTTCTTCGTCTCTTTTCTGAATCATATCATATCATCAGATCCAGAAAATACGTAAAAAATGATTCACTTCACAAATACTACTACTTATTACAAGAAGTGTGGCAGCATTACCAGCAGTAGTAGTTGGTAGCTGTGTAATACTAAAAACATTATTACAAAAGGGTAGTAATATCATCATATCATAAACATAACCTAATATAGAGTTCAACCAAGAAGACCAGTGGTTCACATAAGGAAAAAAGTGAAAGAAAATCTTGAAGCAATTGAGTCACCACAACACTCACTGCTCACGACCACCACATCCATACACTTCTCAACATTATTATTGCCTACATCATCGTCAAGTAAAATAAAATATTGAGTTATTATAATATTTTTTTGTTGTTGATTGAGAGGGAGAGAGACGTGAACAAGGTGAAGAAGAAGAAGCAGTGAGACGAAAAACAGCATATCATCGTCATCTTCATAAATGCATAGGAAAATATGTAAAGTGAACATTACCATTTTTATTGGTTGCTGGATATAACATTCGAATAAGTAGTCAGCAAATAAAGTATAGAAATTATTGAGGAATAAATCAGATAAAAAGTTTTTTTGATGGTGATGGTCGTGGTACGTTTTGCTGAATAAAAACAATTTTTGTGATAATTTATATTTTTTTGAGAATTCTCACCATTTCATAGTTCCAGCTATATATACGTTCCACGCTCTTTTATGACGCTGCAGCAGCAGTCATGTCATAACGCATCATCATAATAATAATCATATAGTCGAAAGTGAGGAGCAGGCTGTGGAAATCGTGGTAATACTATTAACTGTTACACATTGTACATAGTCGATATAATGTTCGTTTCATGCAGTTTCGTCTTTCGTTTTACTTCATTAGTTCATTTCATAGGAGAGAAGCGAGGTGGCAATTAAAAGAATAGATTCTTTCTTCACATCATAATAATAAGAAGCGTGTCGAGCAAACGCCAGGCCATCATGTTAACAGAGTAGGCAGAGAGTTCTGAAAGGACGTGTGAGAAAAAGGCACACTTTTGCAAACGGTTTCATTTGAGACATGTGATCTTTATATTCCTTTTGGTAGTCTGCCGTTGCGTACTATTTAGTATTTAGCAGAGTAGTTTTTTTATTGAATTGACTTGGACTTTTGTGCAAGACACGATACATCAGATGTATTTCTATTATATCATATAGAAAAAATTATCTCTTTATAGTATTCTCCAACACGAACTTCCAATATAGCGGCCATATCGCATCATAGTAAAAAAAGGCAATAAACGATATCATAAACATGATCCTCAGAAATAATAGTATCCAGTAAAAATTTCAATAACAGCTTATAATATTGTTGTGTTCGAAACGTTTGTTGTAATGTCTTGAAGTGGTGGAGTTTGATGCAAAAAAGTATTTTCCCAGATTTGTGAATGGACTTACTCAATAATCATTTTCTATTTCTTTGTGAATAGCGTGTGTGTGCGACTTTCTAGTTTTTGAATTGAAATTGAATCTTCACAATTAAGGTAAGATAATGTGTCTAATCTCTTTTATGGTTCAAGTAGTTTAAAAATTTTGTGTGCAAACTTTTGTACATTTTTATACGGTTCAATGAAGAGTTGTATATTTTGGTTATCGCTAATTCAGCAGTACTATTCAATCAGTACCTTTTAGCATTTCACAGTACAGTAGAACGATTGACATGATTGGTAGTTTAAATTTAAAGGGTGCTGGAGCTCACGGGGCGCTAGTGATGCATTCATATATAGACTTAATAATTACTTTATTTTTAAGAACAATGTATACTTTATAGACTTTGGTATTTATAAGTTTTGATGGGGATTTTCTAAAAAGTTATTTCCTCCAAAAATGCTAACTAAAGGCATGCTTATCTATGCACACGTTTCTGATATTCTACATTGAAGTAGGTATTTGCTAAGCATTAAAAATTGTTAAAGTACATAAATATCGTAAATTGTAACATATAAGATTGTTATGTTCAGTTTACGGTATGAACATTTACTTACTCTTTAGGGTCAATAATATTTTCAAAAATGTTTTTATATTTAATGTAATGATATTGCTATTTTAAGGCATGATGGAGGCAGGTATGTTCTTGATTGGCACAAGGGCATGTTTCTTAGTGTGTCTAAATGATTGCTCATAAAATATTTGCGATAAGCATGCAAATTAAAGTTGTAGACACTAGACAGTAGCTAGCAGTTTCATTTAGTATTACAAATGAATTGAATATATTCGGGGTTTAATTTTCTACTGAAATGTTCACTCCGACGGTCTGGCAAAACTGTCACCAAATCATATTCAAGTAATGTTTGGAGTTCCAAAACTCGGAAAAAGGAATCAGGAAGACATGATAGTTGAAGCTGACAGATTAACAAATCAAGATGACCGCCTCTGTGACATGATACATTATTCTGATGAAAATTAATTATTTTAATTACACACGAACTAAGAAATACTCGACTGATCTGTCGGATATTGCAGTGCAGTTGTACATATTGTATTCAAACGAATTAAAGAACAACTCGAAATTCCTTCCAGAGATTCCCTATCTGATCTAATCTAGTAGTTCAGCCTCGTCATTTATGCAGCGTGGAATAGATTTAGTGTAAAATCATACAGGCTTCCGCACGTGATTACATGTACGAAATTGCATTTTGGTATCATAAGGATCAGCAAAAATTATATGAATTACTATTTTTATTAAGTTGCAATACAAGCGCAAGGTCATCTTAGCAGCAGCAAACTTCTCATCAACTGCACTTTAAAACTAAATGTCATTCACTATTCATAGCATTAACATAATTATAACTACAGCCTGTGATATATCGTGCGTCATCATTTCGTCATGATCATGGATAAATTACTAGCTTGAATTTATGACTTCAATCATACACAAGTTTCTTGCCAGTAGTAGTAGCCATGCAGCCGCATACCAATAAAATGTAATCGCAGACAACATTTCGCACACAGGTGCACAGGTCCACATCAGACATGCAAGACACGACAAATGCAAAGCACACCTTTCAGCCTTCAAATTCAAATCATACAACAATTTATCACATTCACAATCAATCTGGTGAAGAAGCCAAGTCATAAGTCAAGTTTGGCGGAAGAGGCAGTGTAAATAGGATGGACTTGCATATAGATTGATAATTAATTCCACCCAGCTAATCATGATTGGTTTTAAAGGTATAAGACAATTCGAATTAAAAATGCAGTTTCTACACGGAACGTCTTTTTTTTTTACAAAAACGGAAATCATGAAATAAATAATATCTCGTAAATCAGCTTTAAAATGGTTCGGTTTAAACTAAAGCTATTAGCTTACCACGTACAAAAAATGTCGGCTCAATAACCAACAATGTAATATAATATAATATCGGGTGATGTAGCAGCACACATGGCCTAATTATATTGTAATACATGGAAGTGGAATGTAAAAGTGACCATTAGTTTTAGGTACACTGTACACACACACACTGACTATAGTCTAGATATATTGTCATTCAATTCAATTGTTAGTACGTCAACATTGAGATCAGATTGCTGTTGAAGCCCAAGGCTTTTTAATTTATGATGTCGTTATGCAGTAGAGGTTAGTAGCAGTTTAAGATTCAATCAAATCCAATATATTTTCTTTTAAATTCGTATCATACAGCGCCTTGACAGTATTCTTACAAAGATGACGCTAGTAACTCTGTTTTGCGTTCTTAAATATGCAAATGAAATGTGTACAACGCAAAATTCAACCTTTCGCACAAGCTAAAACTGCGTATTTCATTTAACGCATCAGCATCATATAATGAAGATTCCAATTCATATGAGTTTTGGATTTTTATGATGCACAAAGCAAGTGTTTGGTAACTATATTGTATTTGTGTGGCTCGCAATGAGCAAACATTTGCTAAAGGACATTTAGAAGAGCTGTTTAAAGTTGTCGCTTCATGTAACATTTTCATACTATTTGCTTTTCTATATTGCATTATGGAAGGGAAACTCTCTACAAACATGGGTTTCTCTCTATCCTCTGTTCGGAAATATGAATAATATGACGCTATTATGACTACTTTTTATACGGAATGTTACAAAACGATGAGATATCTACATGATGAGCGTAAGAAATCCATGCATTATTTGCAGAGCTTCTAGTACTGAAAGAAAAGAATGATGCACGAAGTTGAGATGAACAGTTGCAGTTTGTTAAGGAATTGGAATCATATTGCATACTAGTTGACTAGTAGTAGGTAGCCAAACATACATTATTATCTTCAGCTGCAAACAGACTTCACATTATGTGACTTACTTAACTGCGGCTATGATGATAGCCAATATCGAACTGACATTCTCCTGCATACTTTTACGTTTTCCATTTCCATGCATGCAGCAACTGTGAGCAGTAACAACCCATCTCCTCACTCTCAGTCAGTAGCCTCAAAGTTGATCCAATGCTCATCATTATCATCATGTATGAGTTTTGTAGTACATTGCATCGAAAACTAGTATTGAAAAGCATGAGGAGGAAAAATATCCCTGAGAGCTCTCTGCTCGTTTCTACTGCTGCTGGTGAGGAGATACACACACACACCTTGAATCTCTAATTGAATGATGGAATGAGAACAAATGTTCACATACACAACAGAGAGTCTCCTCTCCACCTCCTCATCATCCTCATTATATCCATTTCTCTGCATACATTACATCCATAATAATATTACTTGTTGTAGGAGGAAAAGTCTGTCTGCGTAGTACACAAAAATTGATAGGAATTTATAGAATTTTAAACGAAAAAAAAAGTTTCCATTTTCTCTTCCATTCGGCTTGCTCGGAAGAAGAAATATTTTTATCTCTTTGAAAAAGAAGACCATGACAAACTTAATATGAAGGATATCATCTGTCGTCTCTGCCAGAAAAGGGAACTGAACCGAGATTTTTCCATTGCTCATATAATACACACATAAGTGAAGTGATATTATGCTTTCATTTTTGAAGAGTTGATTTACTGCGGATTATTTACAAAGTGTGTTATATAAAACAGTTTGAACACATTTTTATTGCAGTACCATCATTACAGTAGAAGCAATAAAAATACAAGTTTTGTGCTGATAGATTCTCTGTTAATGATGAAGAAGTAGAAATCAGTGCATTTTGTTGGAGAAGATTACACATAATAATATGTAATGTAACATCCTATCATCATCACTGTCGTCGTCAACGTCGTGTCGTGTTTAAAAATTCTGTTTGTAAGTTTCGTTTGCACATCCACTTCCATCATATCTTTTTCAAGGTGAGCTAAGGTAAATAGAATGGACCAGATGCGGTGGTTAAATGTGAAAATGATGATGGCGTAAGGAAGGATAATGTACATAATAATGATATGAGAACATGGTGACGGTAGAAATGAAAAGGAGTGAGCTGCACACTTCAATGATAGCGATAATAAAATGTTTAAGAGTTTGGAATAGGCAGGCACCTCAGAGATTATCACATGGAGTTGTAAGAAAAAAGGTTTTAAAATGTGCGTAAATGAGAACAATATATTACCCACCTATATTGCATATTGCACGGTGATAGGTAGCAAACTGCGCTCACGTTTATGCAATAATGGGAATTCGTTGTTTGGAAGATTGTAAAAGGCTTTTATCCTCATTATTTGTATCCATTTCATCCAATTTACACGGATTTCCATTTCGCATACTGCTGATTTGAAGGTGATTTAAAATGTGAACAACTGCACACACATCTCAACTCTGAGCGCAGTTGTGAATTGAATTTAGGAGCTAGACGCATTCGAGTTTTTAAACCTTTTAAACTTTTTTATATCGTACATCTGTGAACTGGGAGGATTGACACTGACTAACAGACATTTTCGCTCGTTTTGTAAGCATAAATATACGGTTGATGTCTGACATAATTAGGATTATTCAGGAATAGAGAAAGAAGCTCATTCACAACTAGACTGTACGCATGGATGGAAATTCTTTCAAGGGAAATTGTACCTGACTCTGGCTTCCGTTCTGTTTGATATTTATACAATATTTGCAAATATCATAGCATATATAATATGCGCGCACATTAAAAGGTTTTGGTTTTTCCATCTTCTTAAAATTGACCTTTTTCATTCTTTAGAGTGGTAGGTTTAAGTAGGACATCAAAAGGATCATGAATTTCTTATCAGCACTAAAAGCCTATTTTAGTATGCGCGCATAAAGAGTGAGTTTCCGGAAACCCTTTTACCTCCCCATTCCCCATAGAATTTCAGACATGAAGCAATAGTCAAAAGCGGATGTTCATAGCAAATAGCAGCCTTGACTTTCTCTCCGCAAAGTACAACCAAAGACTCGTGTCAACAGCGGGGAAATTACATCCAAGGTTCTTATAATTAAGGCTGCGCTCAAAAGAAAGCATAAATAGATAAGCAGCTTAGCAAACATTATTTCAATATACTCCATGAGGACAAGCCTCCTCCCACGGCTAATGTACTAGTATGAAATTAAAACTAAAAGGTATTGAACTGAGCTCTCTTTAAACTGCTGTGTTGGCTGATGCCGACAATGATGACGAAAATGAAATTAGTAAAATGATATTACAAACTTTTTGAGACTTGTTAGTTTCTTGTTGACTGACGATATTTGCTTTACTCTTGAAACACTTTGTATATAGGCGGTGTTGCTGGTGATGCTCTCGTGTACACAATTTAATTTACTGGCCTACTACTACTGACTCTACTAGAAGTACAACTTGGAAGAATCCAATTCATCCCTGCTGCCGTGTGCAAAAAAAACCATATATAAACCCAACCCTAAACAAGAAGATAGAGAAAGGAGAGATAATTTTGTACAATTATTTTTGACACGTTTACATATATACAATCATCCTCCCCATCATCATTGTGGTCGTGTCTCTGTGTAAAAAAGGATACTATTATTATCATTAAAGAACACACACATACCTACACAAATACAAGAGGAGATATAAAGAGTTTTCGTGTTTTTTAATATACTCCATCATCATCACCGCCGCCGTATCATCGTATCTCCTCCTCCTCATTCAACAGAAGCAAGAGCACTAAATAGCAGAAAAAAAGACAAATTGCATATTATATTGAAAAAATGTCGGAAGAGACGTCCCTCCGTGACTGCGAAGCGTACGTGCAGCGACATAACATCCAGTCGTTGTTGAAAGACTGTATAGTTCAGCTGTGCGTTCAGAAGCCTGATAATCCGATACGCTTCCTTCGTGAATACTTCCAACGACTTGAGAAGGTAAACAATTTATTTGTAACGACACCTTTTAACAATTGTAGAAATAATTTTTGTAGATTTTTTTTCAAAATTTTTCATAAAACTTTAGTTTTGCATATAAATTTGTATACCAAAAAAAAAGCAAGACAGATCGGTGTAGCATTTTATTTTCAAAATTTCTTCTTTTTTTGTAAAGCATTTTGTGTGACTTTCTTTCTCATGTCGTGTCATGTATTTAATTGTAATTTTTGTAACGCTCTTATGATTCATAAAAGTTTATACAATAGTTTTCACACTTTGTTTTTTTTCTGTATAAAAAGTACAACTTTTCCCATTTCTCATTTGACCTACCACCTTTTCCTCGTCATTTTTTTTCAAGCGACTCGGTTCTCTATACTTTACTCTCTCTCTCTGGCATTTATTTTTCAATCCTTTTTTTAGTCCCCAAATGAATGCAGAATTATATAGCGCGCAAGTTCTCTCCTGCTCCTTGAGGATAAAACACATCAAATCAAATTAACTTTTTTTTTAGTTTTTACGTTTTTCTTTCTGTTTGCACAAGAAAAAGGAAAAAAAGGGTTTTACTTGGATGTATTTTTACTTAAATATGTACTTGTATTTGTACTACTACTCTGTCTAATTGCTTTTTTCTTTCTCACTTTTCTCTCTATTTCAACATACGCCTCTCTCTCTTCTTGTCTACCTGCACTTTCTCTCTCTCTCTCTCTGTTGTTGAGTCTCTTTGTCTCTCTATTCTTCTGCAACACATGCTACAATTGCTACTACTACCAAAAACACAACTTTCTCTTCTTTGACTGCGCTCTTGTTGACTTTCTTCGTGCAAAACTTTCTCTCGACCACTCTCTACTTTCTTCGCAACAACCACTGACCAAAAATACTTCTCTCTCTGTCTCTTCTCTCTTTTTGTGTCTATTGTCCAGCAAATCCTGAGAAAATTTTGAATGTATGTTTCATTTATAATTAATGTTACTCTCAATGTTCACCCAATAATCTTTATAGCACTCCGCTTTTACTACTTTACCCCGTTAAATTAATACATGCACAAAAAAGCATACATACCTAATATTTTTCTTGCATGCATGATAATGTGATGCTTTAGTTGAAAGCATTCATTAATGTGTCATCTCAAGTGTCCTCGACCAAAAAGTCTTTTCCTTTTTCGATGTGCAAATAATACTGAGAATACGGAATTTACTAGAGTTTTCTTGACAAGCTTTTTAGTTCATTGTTCATTTGTCAATTTTAATTTCAACTAATTACATTCTAAACTGATACACATGGCTGCTGGTACTGGTACACACTTGTTGTGTAAAAGTACTTCACAAAAGTACAATTTGATTACTTAATGTTCCCCATTTGGAGTTGTGTACTGCTTGTTATTTTTTGTTTTTATAATTAGCGTCTCTGCATACCTGATTACATTCATGTTTTGTGTGTTATTTTTGTCCAGGTTGCATTGTTTTTACTCTTGTACCTTTCCTGTGTTAACCCCCGCATATATGTACATTGTATCAATCATGGTAGTGTAATTTTTGTTGTTCATGCTGACGTTGACGTTTCAATAAATTAATTTTAAAGTATGCATCATTAGAGTTAATTTTCACGTCACACGTCACGAATCTTTTTTACTTTGTGTATGGTTGCATACAAAATTGTGTTTGTTATCATTTGGCTAATGTTTTAATTAATAATAATAATACGATCTTCTCTTGCAAGTTTTTTTTTACATTCAACGAAACAAATCTATGCTTTGTAGTTACGTGTATTGTACAGGTTGACTAGACTGTAGAGACTTGTTGTGGAGACTGCATGGCAATTAGTAGTTTGCAGTAATTTATCCAAAGTGAAACAAAACTGTTTTCGTTTTTAGTAGACTGCATCTTGTGTAGTAAAAGTATATGCATTTTGTGTAGAGGTTGTTTTTTGTACGATTATTATCTCTCTGGAACGCAAATTGTTTTGAAGAAGAGCTGTCTCCTTTTATATGTTTGTTTGTCTGATAATTTGCATTACAGGAAGCATCATTAGCGCGAGAAGTAATTCAAGAAATGTCTCCAGAGGACACTGAAGATTTATCTCCCCTCCCACGGGGTAAACCAAGTAGACGTGGTGGCATTTCTGCAGAGCCAGTTACTGAGGAGGATGCCACAAGCTATGTAAAAAAGGTAATAGCAATTACAGCTAACGACTATGGTACTCTGCACCGGAACTAGAGGAAATTGTTTCCTTTCCTTCTTCTGTTAAAACGTCGGATTTGCCAGCTAACAAGCATTTTTCGTTGTCACATTTATGACTCTGTACAGGTTGTCCCCAAAGACTACAAAACAATGGCTGCTTTAACAAAAGCAATCTCGAAAAATGTGTTGTTTTCCCACTTGGATGAGACAGAGCGTTCTGACGTGTTTGATGCGATGTTTATGCAAACGTTCCTTGCATCGGAAACGATCATTAAGGAAGGTGATGAGGGTAATTACTTCTACGTCATTGACATCGGTGAAGTGGAAGTTAGCAAGGAGGGCAAGTTCCTCACAACTATTGGGGAGGGCGGCTCGTTTGGAGAGCTCGCTTTGATTTATGGCACCCCCAGAGCAGCCACAGTGAAGGCCAAGACGGACATGAAACTGTGGGTAATTGACCGTGACTCTTACAGACGAATTCTTATGGGATCCACTATCCGCAAAAGGAAAATGTACCAAGAACTCCTTTCTAAAGTATCCATTCTTGGTAAGTGAAAGCTGAAAAGAGCACGTCCCTTTCCCAATTTATCATTCGCATTGTGATTATGTACCGAGGCATTTCCCAAGAGAGAAAGACTTAACACACGCTTTGCTCCCTTTTTTTATTGCAAATTATAGAAAGTTTAGATGAATGGGAACGCATGACAGTTGCGGACGCATTGGAACCAGTAACCTTCCCAAATGGGGCTACAATCGTGAAGCAAGGGGATTATGGTGATGAATTTTTTATCATCGTCGAGGGCACCGCAATCGTCACACAAAACATTGACAATCAAGAAGTGAAAGTGGCGGAATTGGAGAAGTCTGACTATTTTGGAGAAATTGCACTCCTCCTGGACCGACCAAGAGCTGCCACCGTTGCTGCACAAGGAGAACTCAAGTGTGTCAAGTTGGACAGAGCAAGATTTGAGCGAGTCCTCGGGCCCTGTGCGGATATTCTCAAGAGGAACATACAAAGATATCATTCATACGTGAGTTTAAGTGTTTAAATACCTGTCCTACCACGCATGGACGCGTATTTTGGAATGCACACTTGAGCTCTGTAAACAGCAAAAAAAAATGTCCTGGCATTTAGAAAATCACCACTCAAAGTCATCTTCAAAAATGGTATTTTATTATACAGCTTTTAAATTCGTAATAATGATGTGCGCAAAAACAATTACAATATGACTTTTCCATTTTGACGTAGTTAAATAGTTAATAATAGAGAAAAGGCAGGGTTGAAACAATTTTGAGCTGAATGGTAGTTTTGTTCACCTAACGCTAACTAAAAGCAATCCCAACAAGCGGTTTGCATGCTTTGTTATATGGCATGAATATTATAAGTAGTTAGTGATACTGTGTGTAATTTCCATTGTCATCTTTTTTGTTTTATCTCTGCATTAATATTCCATTATTGATTATTTTCATTTTGCACTATGTATTACTTGCTTAAGAATTAGGAATTATAAAATATTTGTTGACACAAATATTAGATAAGTGTAGACAGTTGCCAAAAAACTCATTGCTAGTATTGTACAACACATTTTTAGGAAAGATGTTATTAAAATAATGTCGTTAGATAGGCCGTGAAAGTGCAAGTGACGTGAGCTTGTGGCTGTAAAAAAAAGGTTTCACTTCAAATCAGGATCAGATTGGTAGAACGATGGTTTTGTAGAGAAACTAATAATTATAATGATTTCTTCTTTAAAAATAGCATTTAGTTGTGTTGCTTTTGCTCTGTATATAGGTAGGTATATCATAATAATCGAAATGAATACTTCTTTATGAAATGTGCTTCGTAAACCAGCACCAGCATTTTTGACATTCAATTTTTTAAATTGTATTAATAAGTTAAAAAGGGATTAACTCCAAAAATTAACTATAAAATATTGCAGACCGGTATGTTCATGAATTTTATAAAAATGTGTTTTCGTTGGGCTGTTAGTATTAACATATAAAATGTACATACTTGAAATGTTTAAAATATTATGCAAGTCGATTTAGTAGGGATTCTAAAACAGAGTCGATTTTCTCAAGCACGATTCTCAGGTTCTAAGTGTGATTAGCGATTTAATTTTATTGTGTGTAGTAGCATAAATCATACGCAGATTTGATGGTTGATTTTGAAGAACAGGATTTGTATCGTAATTCCTGCAATTAACCTTATGCTAGGATTAAGCGTGAAAAATTTAGTCTATAGTGTTATCATAATGGTAGGGTATGTAATAAAAGATTAGCGGCAAGATTATAGGCATCAATTTTATACACGTCAAGCAGGCTGACAAGGTATAATATAACAAAAATGCAAAAAAGGTTAAATGGTTTAAAGACAAAAAAACAAATCATCATCGCTATCACACACACTATCAAGCTGTACTTCACACATGGAGAAAATCACGCTATGCATGCGTCACTCGAATTGTTATTATGTATTGTTATAATGTTGTTGAGATTGTTAAAGTTAAAAAATGTATAATTCGATTTCAAAATTCACTTGAACAAAATGTTTGCGTAAATATAAAAGTAATTAATTTTTGTAAGGCACTAATAATTTTTATAATTATATTATTGCGAAGCTTCCGGTCAATGTTTAAAAAAAAGCAAAAGTAGTGTCACTTTCTTTTCTACGCGGCACTTTCATTAATTTGTTACAGGAAAGCTTTATTTATTAACTATACATTATATACGATTTATTGTTTCATTACATGTCAGAGTCAACTAACTGCCTCTTCTTTTTTATAATTCCTTGTGGAGCACATCAATGTAATTTAGACTAATGCACAGAAAAGTAAGATAATTAATTTACTGATAATATGTAAACTCGATTGTATCGTCGTCTCCATAATTGAATCAATCACTCTTAGATTTTCAAATAGCCTCTGAATGCATTCTGCGGGTCAGAATTGCTGGCTGTTTTAGGAGTAGTTGGTTAGTTGTAGTAAGTCAGTGCTAAAAATGTCATGATGTAACTGTCTTGTTTTTTCGGTGGGGTAATATGAAAAGTAATAAAATAATATTTAATGAACCACACTATCTTTAGATGCTTTATAATAAAAAGTTTAATTTTCATTTCCACATTTAACAAAGTATCGCAAGTTCTTTTTTAGGTACATTAAAGTTGTATTTCTTTCGATAGATGTTAAATACGAGGGATGATGACACGTGGACTCTACAAACTAAGAAAAAGTTCTGAGCGAATGTTATGTGTGTGCTTATAAATTGTATTAATAATTGTACCATAATGTTTGACCATACGTACTACGAATATGATAGGTGTATAGCAGGAACATTTAATTGATGGATTATATTAAATGTTGTGTTGTAATATGTACTAATGTTGTAATTGACATACTAGTATCATAATGAGTCAATCCAACCAAAATGAATTATTATTATAACTATTAATAATCCAAATAAATTTTTAATGTGGAAAACTTCAAATTGACTATCCCATCATTTTATTCAATTCTGAGGTTACATTATTATGAGCATTTTAAAATTGAATATCATTCATATTATTTGCATTGATAACCATTGGCCGCCTTCTCCTGTGCCTTCTTCTGAGCTTTCGCTTGGGTACCATTTGCCATTCAATTTGCCCATCTGTCCATTGATCGGTGACCATTCTTTCAGCTTCAGGAGATGCTGCATAAGTTTGAGGCGGAGGCTTAACCAACTTTATTCTAGGGTTCCTCAACGACCTCTCGACAACGGAGTCTTCCACGCTGCCATCACCCAAGTCGTTATAAGTAATAAACCTTTCCTGAAAAAGAAGGTTACAGGAGGAAGTTGTAACATTCAGTCCGCACGCACTGATGCGGTTAAATTATTTAATCATTCAATAAGAAAATATGAGCTTACGGATGCTGGTTTTCGATATTGCTTTGAAGCATCTAAATATAAAATGAAACCGGAAACGGTAAGTTTTTGGCATGTCTTCATGTTATACAAGCTAAATAATTTTCATACATGCATACCAGGTCCTATGTAGCGCTTGATCTTTTTACCCGGTTCCCCTGTCTTCTCTTCCGGCGTAATACCATAAAGTTTGACAGGTTCATCGTCTATTTCGTCTAGTGGTTTACGTTCTTTACGCTCCCGAGCAGGATGAATATTTTTTGGGGTGTTGCATAAAAGTGAGTAGCCAATCCAGTCACAAAGTGGCCTTTAAAATTATAACGTCCCATTGGGGATAAGTTTTAAAGTTTGCACAGAGAAAACCCTTTTAAAACAAATTTTACCTTTGAGCATGTGTAGATCTTGCCTGCACTTCAGAATTTCCCATTTGCTGCAACAAAGGCTTCACATTTTTCTGTTGCTCGACACGTCCATCGTTCCAGATAACCTTACCACCTTTTTTAAGGTTACCTACCATGTCTCTATAAAAAATCAGGATGAATAAATTATATGATTTATTGCCAGTCCAGCCGAAGTGGTAACTTACATGACATGTGCATGGTGCACTGTATAAGCTCCAGGTTGGGAGCCTGCTTTTTTCAGCACCACAAAGTTGTTTCGATCTTTCGGATTCAGGTAATCTTCCCCACGCATTAAAACATGAACGGGTTTACCGACGCCTCCAAGACCATTTGAGATGAACACAGGAAACTGCTTGTCTCCCGCATGATAATACGTCAAGTTCTTTTTGTCATATTTTTCTTGGTAAAGTACATCTGAATACTGGGCGTCAGCGTCAGAAGGGATCTCCTTTGTCATGCTTTCACTCAGTAATTTTACTATTTTTTGGAATTGGCGTTTCGTTAATGGATTCCCTAATGTTGGCGTTGTAACAGCCAAAACTATGAAAGCAGTTGCCACCAATATTTTTAAAAGTTTAATGGAAGTATGTGCCGAATGCATGTTTAAGTCGTAGGCTTTTAAACATATGGAGGATCTTACACTGTCAACTCTCCCTTTATTTTAGGCTAATAATTGGAAAGCTTTTAGATTACTGTTGCGTAATGATACCTCATTTATGTGTAAAGTTCCGCCAAAGATAATGTCCTTATTTGGGATCTATGAGAAGCATTGGTTGGCAAAATGCCACTTATTGAATAACTTTGTTATCAAGCATAAAATAGTACTCTTCATTAATTAATTGGTCAATGAGCAACGATGAATGTATATTGTCCTATCGAACGACCTAATTTTTAAGCATAATTAGTTAACAGTTGTAAATCATTAGAGAATCACGTCCTAAAGGGGATTAGTATGCGTAACAATTTATTTTTATTCAATGCAGATTTCTCTGACACATATTAACGTGAAATGCTCACACACCAACTATCTAGTTCAATCAATTCTTGTCAGAAAGAATAGGAGAGAAAGTTGAAACAAGATCATGCTCATGACAAATTATTGGATTTTAATCCTTTATTTTTAAAAGCCAAATCTTATAATCGGATATTTCTGTTTTACTTCATTTTATAAACTTCATTACTAAAATGGTGTCTAATTCATGATTTCACGATGAACTACTAATTTATATTCTGTAAAAATGCAGAAGCTTTTTTGTTCAAAAAGGGGCAACCGGAGAATGATGTGGAATGAAACAAGATCTTGATTTCTCATATTATTGCATATTGGACACATGATAAATTTTTCGTGAAAAAGTAAAGCTACTGCTAGCAATGTATGAATGATTCACAAATTTTCAAATAATGATTTAATTTAGAATGGAGAACCATGAAAGAAAAGATGATTCATGAAGGCTTTGTGTAAAACTTGACATGGTATTTATTTTTGGGGCATCACAAGATTTTTGTCAGGGGATTCCCCCATCCCATCATCTGTGTAGCTGATTATGCTAGCTATGTATGCATGTAGTAGCATGTTTATGTTTTTGCTTTGAGTTTCCATTCTCAAAAAAGTCTCAAAGTAAAGTGTCTGTTTATGTATATCAAAGAACAGAGTGCATTTGTTGCGGTGTTTTTTGACGTGCTAAAGCTGTACGTGGTGATTAAAAATTAACTTTCAGAAGCCTCTAGTTTTTTCCTTTATTTAAACAAATGGGAGTGTGACTACTGCGAAAGTTCGTCTGACAATTTTTAAAATGTTCTATTGATTGTTTTTTAAAAGTCAAAGCACAAGTCAGGGTTCAGAGGTGGGTTTCCGGTGTTTGACTTGGTAGAAACCACTTAAACTCGATTGTTATATTCCAGAATTTAGCAAAATGGCAGACGCTGCGGAAGCGAAATCTTTTCTTTACGCGTGGCTCGGAAAGACGAGCAATGTTGTACCAAATTATAACATTCGAGCTGCCGGTATGTCCACCTTTTTAGATTCATAATGATCCTTGATTTAGTTAACTCCAAGTGATTTATGACTGATTCGCTGTTTAATTGAAATTGTCACATAGGTATGAAAACCAGACAGCGATTTATATGCGAACTCAACGTAGAAGGATTTCCCTATGTGGGCTGTGGTAACTCAACCAGCAAAAAAGATGCCCAGACAAATGCAGCAAAAGACTTTTTGCAATTTCTTCTGCGCACTGGCCGACTTCAAAACTCGGAAATACCGGACACCGTGTTGGCATTCACACCACCAACGGTAGATCAATCGATGGCACCTACACAGGGCTTCCAAGCTCAGCAGCAGCAACGGCCCGTTTTCCAGGAAGGTTTTGGACCCCAGGATGTTGGAAAAAGTTACAGGTATAGTTTTAATATCTTGAAGTATTCTCCATACTTTAGTGAATGTGTCGGCATTTTTCTCTGACTGATGTTTCGATTATTCTGTGTATTAACTCAGGACAAAGGAAGGACATGTTCCATTCCACATTGGGCGTCCCATGGAAAAATTTGACGTTGCAGAGGCGGAAGATGTTGATGTGAACGCTAGGCTGCATGGAAATTGGACTATTAACAATGCCAAGGGTCGGCTGCATCAATTTATGCAGCAAAATAAAATCGTTAAGGATTATGTGTATTCAAGTGTGGGACCAGCACATCTAAAGTATAGTTATATATGACGATATCATTAATTAGTTTGGAAGGAAAACTGTTTCTTTTAAAACTTGGGTTGAAGACTTTTTTCCGCATATCCTGTAATTCCAATTGAATTAAAGGAAATGCACTGTTTATGAAAACCACCACCGCGTTTGGTTGATCCGAAATCATTACGAGTAACAATCAAGCCAAAAGAGTAGACTTACATGCAAAACTTTTGCATGGGGTTTATTCGCAGAATTTTTGATAGATGGATCATCAAATGATAATGAAGTCGCAGTTATTCAACCAGGCGCGGTGGTAGTGTCGGTGTAATTGGTAAGCATGAGAGCTGATTTCGTTTACTTATTTATTTTTTCTCACAGTTTCAGTATATTAAGTTCCTCTATAGACCTTAAGTTAGTCAGTCAGTGCCCGAACTATCATTCACCTTTAAATTCAAACTTTTATTTCTAGGAGCTTCAAAGCTGAGCTGTCGTTCTATGTTCCACAGTTGGGTCGAAGTATGTTGTACTTTTAATAATTTTTATTGTATAATATTATAGTTGTTTATAATGATGATCGTGTAACCTAAATAATTTTTCTATGTAGGCATTTCGGCCTCGGAAACTGCATCCAACAAGCAAACGGCTTCTAAAAGTTGTGCATTATCCCTTGTCCGTCAACTATATCACTTTAAAGTAATTGAACCATTCACTGGAATTACAAAGAAAGAAAGGGAAGCAGAACCATTGCCTGCTTACAAGGTGAACCTTGAACCACGTGTCGTTGATAACGTTTTCCAACTTTTGACCGATTTGGAGGTTGAACCAGTAAACGTGGAAAAGATGAAGGTATTTTAATGTTAAAAACACTCTATATAAGCGCATTAAAATATGAATAATAGCTTGAATAAAATCTCCTGATGTTGTTGATTTAGTCTGAACCAGTGACTCCCGGCAGAAATGTTCCAGTTGGTGATCAAAACCAAGGAATTTCGATCGTATTAGAAACTAAAAAGAATGATCTCAAATATGATGAAGACAATACAAAACAAGGAATGGTTGTATCGTGGTCTCCTCCAGTTCCTAACTGGAATCCTTGGACTTCCTGCAATATTGATGAAGGGCACATGGCATCTGTAAGTACACTAAATATCATTTGTCCTTAAAATTCGCTCTTTTATTTGGTTGGTTGAATTATAATTTTATTGTTGTATAGGCCAGCTTAGAGCAGTTAAGTCAAGAATTCATGGAAGCATTCAAGGAGACTCAACAGATGAACAAACATTACCAGGAGATTTGGACTAAACGCTCAAAGCTTCCAGCTCTCTCGAAGAAGGCAGAAATCATGGATGCCATTGCAGAAAATCAAATTGTGATCATCCAAGGAGAAACCGGATCAGGAAAAACGACACAGGTTCATTTTTGTCACTTAATATGGTTTTTCATAATATTTGTTCTAATATAACTTTGATTATTTGCATGGAATATTTCCAGATATGCCAGTTTATATTAGATGACTACCTGTCGTCGGAACAAGGAGCATTTTGTAATGTGGTTGTCACCCAACCCCGTAGGATTTCTGCAATCAGTGTGGCAGAGCGTGTCGCTGAAGAGAGAGGCGAAGAACTGGGACAATCGGTTGGTTACAGCGTCAGATTTGAATCATGTCTGCCGAGACCCTATGGATCTGTAATGTTTTGTACAGTGGGTACGGACAAACTGTTATCTTTCTTCTTATTATCTTGTTCTTGTTGGTCCTCTTTCCATTTTAAAACTGTTTGTTTTTACATGTAGGAGTTCTCCTGAGGAAGCTTGAAGCAGGTCTCCGTGGAGTGTCCCACGTCATCGTTGACGAGATTCACGAGCGAGATGTGAATACAGATTTTTTGCTTGTAGTACTTCGTGACATGCTCTCAACGTACCCTGATCTCAGGGTGATTCTGATGTCTGCAACAATTGACATATCCCTTTTTACTAACTACTTTAACAACAGCCCAGTAATTTACATTGAAGGTCGTACTTATCCTGTGGAAACATACTTTTTGGAAGACGTAGTTCAAATGCTGGGATTCAGGCCTTCTGATGAATCTATCCGGTAATTTCATAATATTAAAAATATGTGGTTTCTTGAATTTTGCTCTACAATATTTTTTCCAACTTTTCTTGTTAAAATGAAGGCGAGAGAAAAAGAAGAAACGTGAGGAAGGGGATGAAGACACATTGGCTCTGGTTTCTTCTGGACCAGATGAAAATTTGAATGTACTTCCAAGAGGACACAACTACAATCACGAAACGGCTGCTGCGATGGCTAATATTAGTGAAAGGGATATAAATCTGGAGCTACTTATTGCTCTACTAAAGCACATTAAAATGAAGAACATGCCAGGAGCAATATTAGTGTTTCTGCCTGGGTGGAATGTCATCTTTTCTATAATGAAGTTTTTACAACAACACCCTATATTCGGTATGAATAAAATAAATCATATTTTTTACTGCAACATTTGAAATAAGATAGTATACCATAATTATCTGTTAAAGGTTCCAACTCATATCGTCTACTCCCTCTGCACTCACAATTACCTCGAGAAGACCAGCATCGAGTATTTGAGCGAATGCCTCCTAATGTGACCAAGGTTTGTTATCTTATGATTAAATCGTCAAATGTGGTTTGTTGACGTGTTTCAAAAGATTATTTTTGTGTTATTCTTTTAGATAATTCTGAGTACAAACATCGCAGAAACGTCTGTTACAATTGACGATGTCGTTTTTGTCATCGACTCTTGTAAAGCGAAAGTTAAACTTTTTACATCTCATAATAATATGACGACATTTGCCACTGTGTGGGCTTCCAAGAGCAATTTGATGCAACGGAAAGGTCGCGCAGGACGTGTTCGGGAGGGATTCTGTTACCATCTTTGTAGCAGGGTAAGCTTTCTCTTTCCCCTTTTCTAGCTTGATAGGATAATAAGTTTGATACAATGGATTTTAAAATCGGTCATATTTGTTTAAACAGCGGAGATTTGAGTCACTTGATGAAAACATGACTCCTGAGATGTTGCGAACTCCTCTGCATGAAATTGCATTAACCATCAAACTACTTCGCCTTGGGGGTATTGGCCACTTTCTAAGTAAAGCTCCGGAACCACCTCCAATTGATGCCGTTATTGAGGCTCAAGCCCTTCTTCACGGTAAGATAAATAATCTCTTACTTAATAGCATTTCCTATTGTTTGGATTATGTATCTTAAAAGTTGCATTTGGATTTCAGAACTGTACTGTTTAGATGATTCCGCAGAATTGACTGCACTTGGTCGCATCTTGGCCAAGCTCCCATTAGATCCCCGTTTGGGGAAAATGGTAATTCTAACATTCATTTCGTTTTCCAAAGTTATATTTTAAAAATACTAAATAAATAACAATTTTTCATTTTAATATTCTCTAGCTAATACTTGGAGCAGTCTTCTCTTGTGCTGACCCATTAGCTATTGTAGCTGCACAGTCCTCAAATTTAAGCGAAGTATTTAACTTGGGTAAGACATTTCATATATTTATTTTGATCACTGTACAACTTCATATCATATCAAAATATATTCTTCTCAAATGACAATAGGACCGGAGAATAAGCGTCTGGCACCTACCCAACGTTCCTTCCGTGCACAGCGGAATTCTGACCATTTCGCAATGTTAAATGCATTCCAGCAATGGGACAGAACTAGACAGCGAAATGGAGAACAAGCAGAAATTGACTTTTGCAACCAACGAATGCTTTCTTTACCTTCACTCCGTACAACTTCAGAGGCAAAGGTAGCTTAGAGCAGGAGCTTTATTTTTCCCAAGACATCATAAAATATGATAAAATGTTATGTCACTTTAAACGTTTGCTTGCATTCTTGTAGAATCAATTGATACAAGTGTTGATTCAATGTGGATTTCCTGAAGAACAGCTTTACTCTGGACCTCTGCAGTTTCACACTAATAGTCCAGTTATTGATACCTTGGCAGGCCTGTTGTGTGCAGGCCTGTACCCTAACGTTTGCTACCACAAGGAAAAACGCAAAGTTCTGACGATCGAGTCCAAAGCCGCACTTGTGCATAAAGCGTCAGTAAATTGCACTCGATTTGAGACAGACTTTGCTTATCCATTTTTTATATTTGGAGAGAAGGTATTTTTCACCAGTTCCTTTTGAAAATCAATTTCAAGCTGTCGATGCATCTTACATACTTATCCTCTTATCTTTGATATTATAGATACGCACTCGTGCGATAGCTTGCAAATGCATGACAATGGTTTCCCCAGTTCATTTGTTACTGTTTGGTTCGAGGAAGGTGGAAGTGGTGAATGAAGTTGTTCGACTGGATAATTGGTAATATCACCATCCTTTCCTCTCACTTATTTATAATGCATTAGACAGATCTTAGAGCATTTCCTTAAAAAACCTTTGTAGGATAAACGTTGACATAGATCCAAAGGTTGCTGCCGGAATCGTTGCATTGCGGCCATCACTTGAAAAACTTATAGTAAAAGCATCTGAAAATCCAGAGGCGTTTTTTCCACTTCAAGACGTAGACCAAAGGCTGGTCAGTGTAGTTGTGGAGTTGTGTAGGATGGTGGAAATTGATTTTTCACATTCAAGGTATGGAGGCGGAAATACGCGTGACAATTTCCAAAGTTGGAACAATGCAGATGAAGTCGGGGATGTTGATGATGATGGTGGCGGTGGGGAAGACCAAGGGGACGACGATGAATATGGTGACGATGAAGTTGGCGGTGATTATTCTTCAGAAGCACGAGGAGTTAAAAGATCAGCGGAGCAAACGGAATCATCAGATGAGTCTGGTCCATCAAAGGTTATGCGTACCAGCATTGAAGGTGGAAACGGTAATCCAGTTGGAAGAGGTTACGGGGGAAATTCTTGGGTAAGCCGAGGTGGATTTCAAAATCGTGGAGGTTACAGAGGTGGGGGCAGCTATGGAGGTGGTTCCAGAGGATATGGTGGAGGTGGTTATGGAGGAGGAGGAGGTGGGAGATTTCAACGCGGAGGTCGTGGTGGTTGGACTCCCCGTGGTGGTAGTGGCCGACCATTTCGACGACCTGGCAGAGGTGGTTATGGATCCAACTACCCCTTTTAAGCTAATATGGAACATGGTGTAATATTGTAGTGCAGAATCAGGATTATTCTCATGGTCCTTCAATTATACTTTATTTCATAATTATTTTGAAGTATTAGTGAAAAAAGTTACAATTCAAGTGTAATTATATACTATTAATTGAGTAGATCACATAGTACATGATACGTATAATGTGCAATGGTTGTAGAATTTTTTAAATGTTTTGTTAATTGTGGTTGTTGTCAATAATATGAAGCTTGTAGTTATGTTATGATATATAGGTTGGATGACTTAATATGAACGATGAACAGTTTTCAAAATAAACACGTCATTAGATACTTGGCATTCACGTCGATTCCGTTCCTTGAAAAATCCTCCAAACAAAATTATTTCTGCCCTTCCAGTCACCATTGTGTAGAGCAGACGTTCATTTGGTCGTGCAAATTTTAATGGCTGTGGTTCCTTTGACCAGCAAACCGTTTTGTCAGTTATTACCTGAAAAAATTAAAAAATCACATCTCAATTATAAAGGAAGAAACTCAAGGAATATAATGATACCCTTGGAGGCTTTGCTTGTACCTTTGAAATGTCCATATTGTACAATGGCATAGTGGTATAGCTTTGTCTTCTTAGTCCTGAAGTGCACCTAGAATGGAAATAGGAACGGGCCCTTGACGCCTCAAACGTCAACTGGTCCTGAGGAATACTGGCGGTTGATTCAAAGTGTAGGAACGCAAGGAAAGGTGAAACTGGGGATGACCTCTCAAAAAAGCACACATTCGACCCGATCTATGAAGTTAAGCAAGTTGAGAATGTTACACTACATTATACATGCATAAGTTATCTTCTTCACGCCAATGTTCGTGTTTATAAAAGGTTTACCTTGCAACCCGAATAATGAAAATCATTGGGGACACTGCCTTCATCACCAGTCAAAGTCATTTTCTCCCATTGACCCGTGTAATGACCAAACCCCTTTTCATAAAATGTTAATAGCCAAACATCCGAAAATATCTGATTAGGACCTCCGCATCCTCCCACTACTAAAAGTTTATTTTCATCTAGGGAGATTTGAGTTTGGCCATAGCGAGCTGCTGGACCATCTTTAGTAGTAATCGGATACCACTCATTAGTTAAAAAGTCAAATATCCAGGCTGAGTTGGAGCTGTAAAATCAGTTCAACATAGTAAATATTTTGTACGTGTAAATACTTGGGAAAGAGAAGCATCAATAGGTACAAACAGTAAATAAGATAAGTAGGTAAGATTCTTACATTGGAAATGATTGTTCTTTCCTGTCAAAGGTTCTCCCACCGAACACGACCATTTTATCATTATGAACTGAAGCCGAATGACCAGCACTTGGAGGAGGAGAATTGTTCGTAACTATCGATGCCCACTTGTTCGTACTGAAGTTGTAAATGTGTAGCTCATCGAAAATACGCCAAGGCTGAAAATCATTAGAAAATGCTAAACAATCCCCCCAGAAATAATTCACAGTTAACTAACTTATTACACGCAATCACAGAGAGGATTGGCTTACCTGCATTAATGGATACGGAGGAGGATGAGCCCATCCTCCAAAGAGGACTAAATTATCATTGTACTGTACTATTGAAGCTAAAGCTTTAGGGGTAGGATATTGACCGGCAGCAAGGCACCTTGACCAAGCTCTTGTACTCAGATCGAATTTCCACATATCATTGAAGGTGGTTGGAGTACTTGTTGTCCCTATTATCAAGTTTAAACACGTTCGTTAAAAATTTTCAAATCAGACTGATTACCTACGCCTGTTGAAGTGTTTGCAGATAGCTTACCTCCAACTACATAAAGAGCTTTGTCTGTAAAAAATGAAGAAACGCATACATTATATAAATATAATGCACTTATTTTTGTACGGCTAAAACATAAATAACACAATATTAGTTTTGTCTGTCTCCTTTTACCGTAATAGCAGCACATATGGCCAAATCTTTCAGATATGCACGCTGATTGCACCGCACGTGGTCGCTGACCTACTGGCTGAGTGGGAGGTTCTGGAGGAATTGGCGCTGAAACTACTTCACATTGCAAATTCCCATCCGTCACCGACTGCTCAAAGTTACTCTTGAGAGTAGCAATCACCTCTAGATTACAAAACACGAGATTTTAATATAAAATAACTTTCAGTAAGTTTTCATGTAAGTATTAAAATTCACAAATTATAAAAACTAACTACTTACTTTTGGAAATGAAATAAAATCTTTTGCACACAGCCCTCAAGTTGTCCAGATCATCATAAGGGGAAACCCTTGCAAAAATATTCTCCAGTATCTCATCAGGCAAATTCATAATCACAGAAAAATCTTCCTCCACCATTGCTTCCTCCTCACACGGCTCTGAAGGTTGTACTTCCACAGGAGGAGACTCAGACTCCATTTTAAACTTTTACACAATTCGTGACTTTCAACTAATAAACAAGAGATCACGGTCCTCTTCTGTCCTTATCTTCAAGTTCAAGATTTAATTAAACTTGGAAAATAACTGAAAATACAACTGTACAACTGTACCTCCACAAACCTTGCCTCCTACAATCTACTACTCTTTGAAACAAAAAATTTAAAAGTTAACCTAACAATTTTCAGTTCAACAAGCGGATTTTTTAATTTCTTAATGAAAAAGGAAAAATAATTAATTGAATATTTGATGCGCAATTTCAAGTATGCGAAATGCTCGCCAAAGTAAAACCACCAACCATCTTCATTCACATACTTTAGAAATCAGCTGGCAAAACCCAAACCTGACAGTACCCGTGTGCTGCTGCTATGCTGTCTGTTGTGTTGTGGTTGTGATGCATGTCATGTATATCTCAAGTTCTCAAGTCTCAACAAGGTAAAGTTGCAATTGTATGCAATGTGGCAGAGAATCTTCCTAACCAAAACAAGGTGGAGTAGATTTTTTGGTTGCAGTTGCACTGCATTTTTGCATGCTCTATAGCAAAACTTTCAATTTTGCATACTGTGCAAATTATTCCCTAACAAGCTTTGAATAAATTAATTCCGTTCAGAGTTCCGACCACTCAAGGCTGTTGTCACTTTGTCACTAGTTTATTAGTCTATGCATTATATGGAAATTCCATGGAACAATGGAAAGCATTAGAAAGTCATTTTTGTTAGTAGAACACCCAGTTAAATTTTGTATGCAATTCATGTGAGGCTTTTGAAAGTTAGTTGGCCAATCATAATATGCCAGCAACTTAATAGCTTTGTTTCTGATTATGATACTCATTTCGTTTTCTTGAGCTATTGTTAAAAGTCAAAGTTGAATAATACATTGACCGATTTATCATAAATCCATATCCAAGCATATGAACCATGTCCAATATATGCAATGCATGCAAAACTAGGTAGCCAGAAAATAGCCTATAGAATAGATAGTCTGTCGACAAACTTGAAACTACAATAGCCAAACAACGAAGCGCTATCCCTTCTCGACCGACACCTTTCATGTGTTACTGCGGTAGTCAGACTCATCATTCATTATCATATCGTATCATCTTCATTTAAAAAACTCGGTTATGTTATGCATGTCTTTTGGGTTTTGCGTGATGGTTATGTTGAGAATTTGGGATTTTGTGTAATTCACAATGCATCAATTTTTGAGGCGGTAGTAGTAAGTAGTGTAGCCACTAGCCAGCATGTAAAAAACGCCAAAGCCAAGCCCGAGCAAAAAAAAGTGTGAGCCGAGTTGATGATCTATGCTGTTTATATAGAGCTCGGGACGGAAACCACCTGAATTGAATTATTTTGCACATCCTTGTTTTGCTTTTGATACAACAACTCTTACTTTTTGCAACTTTCGTGAATTTGTGTGTTGCTTGGGCGGTTGGGCTAATCAGTTTATCTTCTTCACAATTCGGATATATTTTCTTTGTGAGAGGAACCAATTTCGGTGTTACATCCTCCGCTGATTTTCACCCAATACAATGCGTTTCCCTCCGTATGATAAGTTTGCCCTTTTGTGAAAACTACAAATGCTATTTAATTTGCACCCGCCTCCTCCTTCCTCCACTGATACTACCACTCCAACGGAAAACAACAAAAGGAAAAGAAGGAAAAACACTGCACTAGTTCCACCGCAAAACTACATTTTATTTTTTGGCAAGTCCATTGAATGTGTTGTATAACTAACCATAACCAGACACCAGCAGACCACACACATCTCACATCTCATTAATTATTTTGTGAAATTAAGCGCTACAACTTCTGGCAATAAAAAAATACGTTAAAGTGTTCACTGTTCGTATACCCGAGTGATAACGGCAACTTCAACTGGACATGCTCAACTAAATATTTAAGGAGTGAGAGGTAAGTTAATTAAAAGTTACTTAATTAAGGTTTTGGCGTGAAATTGGAAATTATATTGAAAACAAAAGGTGTTTCATAGACGGACACAAAAGATACTTTGTTTTTGCTGGAATATCTTGTTGTCAAAAGCATCCGGTGCACGGTCAATTAATAATTATTAAGGATACATGATACGTTCAACATTTAGAGATAGAAAAAACGTAAATAGGGGTTGATTTAGGTTTTGCATGGCTAATTTGTCATCACGCATCTCTCATAAAATTAATTCTTAGATATTTGTACTACGTCATGGCTCAGTTTCCGGAAACTGTCATGTACGCACATCATCATCAAGTTTGAGAACATCAAGTAAACCGACAAGCAATTAATTTCTGTCAATTTGCATTGTGGCATGCATGCATTTATGAATTATATAACAGTGTGTAAAGTCTGGAGTTCCAAATGTCAAAGTACATGTAAATACTTTATGATAAAAATGTTGATTTTGGTTGGTTTAGTTTAATTTTGTTGATGTTGGTGCCAGATGGCCAGTATATATACGTAAATAAGCGTAAAAGTGCATAGTCCAGAGTACAGTTTGACTTACATCTTCAGTTTGTGGTTTACGTTGTTGCTTATCATGTTATCATATCATATCATTCCAGTCTTTTAATCAGGGCTATCCAATAAGCTTTTTCCATCATTTATTATCATCGCACCCCACCATACAGAAATAGAGAAACAAAAAAGTGATGCGCTATGCTCCACCGATGGACTATCAATAATCATAATATTTTCATCAACTCTTGTGAGATTCTGGAGAAATGTACAAACTGAGCAGTTACATATTACAAGTTGGGCAACATTCAACTTACCTCTAAAGTATTTCTTAATAAATAAATATTTGCTGAAACTGAACTGTATCAGTGATATTGACTCATATACCTACTCTTAACATGAGAGAAGTGGTAAAATCACATTAACACTTTCATTGATGAGCGCTTAAAATTATAGCAATAATGGAATGTTAATCTGTTTCGTTTCGTTTTCCAGAGTACAGCGTTACCTTCCTGTGAAGATAGTGCACACGAGGATATTAGCAGGGATACTCTTGACAGCATCGTCATGCAATGCACACAACGCAGCGTGTTATCATTAGGCGTGAAGAACCTTCGTAGAAGTTTTCAG
>JAQIXX010001429.1:0-34090 GCA_034700605.1 Willowsia nigromaculata
GGAGCAGGTTCCTCAGGAGGTGCTTCATCTTCTTGCTTTGATTTGGGTTTGGAGGGGGTGTTTGACTTAACATCCTCAGAAGGAGTTGCTAAATATCGAAAGAAACTTGCAATTCAGTTTGTTTGGGCAAATAAAATATTTAAAATAAATAGATGTAACCTTCAGCGTCGGCCATGCTTCCAGAAGTGGTTTAGTTGTATTTCGCTCGGATTTCGCTAACTTCCCTTGACACTTTTTGGATTAAATTTCGGGAATCAAATCAAAGGCACCGGATATATTTGGAGGAAGAACAGCCTTTTCATTTCCGTATCGTCGCTGTCAATTTGAATTTGGACAATACTCAAGCCCAACGAGCTCAACTTTTTAAAAGAAATGGTTTTGACCGTTTGAATGAGTAACCTTATTTAAAGTGACCATGACATTTTATATGCATAAAGTAGAATAGGAAGTAGGTAATCGATGTAAGACAAGAAAGGAGAAAGGGTTATGTACACACACATGGATGTAATACGATGTAATTTAGGTACTTCAACTAGAAGACAGTGGTTTGTGCGTGGTAGAATATAGATGCAGCATGCAAATCAATACAGAAGAACTGAAGAACAATACACAACATACCTAACAAAACTTGGTTGTCAATTGCAAAAATCTTGAATTTCATCATAATATTCTCTTGCCGTTCAAACTACATTCCGCAATTCATAATGGTACTTATTAAAATCGATGGCGGAGGTGGAGAAATGTCTGTCCATCTGTGGACGCGATAACTTTGGATTTTTAACAGATACGAATTTTTAAATTTTGATTTTTGCGATTGGTTATTTGTCATCTAAGCTTAGATGAGTTCCAGGATAGGATGTTCCGGTCAACAGTAATTATTGAAAACCGTTATAACAATCAAATTATGGCAAATGAATATGGAGCATGTATGTAGGTGCTCATTTAAACGCATTTTACCCTCCTGTCTAAGCACACGAATTTTTAATTCTGATTATTGTAATGTGTTTTTGTTAACGTATGCGTTTTGAACATGGAACAGTTCCTCACTCCCTGCTGGTGGATTTCCATTAAAGTTTGTGTCAATTTTGTTTTAATAACTGCTACAATTTCAATGCTAATATATTTGACTTTGTTCGCGGTAACATATATAAACCATTCCTCAAAGTTACTATTTCTGGCTCATTGCTTGCTAAGATAGTGCTAGAACCTAGCATGCTCAAAAATAATGGAATATTTAATTATATGTAATTTATGCTCACACGATACGACATTTTTCATGGATAGACCGAGACCACACGCGTGGACATAAATTGAATTAAAAGTTTGCAAGACTAATTCGGATAAATAAAACACAGAAAATAGATTTTGAGAAGCAATTCTTCATGATGACCATTTATGTCGATGGACTGGAAAAATACCGACAAACATGCCCACTTTCCTCAAAAAAGACAATATTATTGCAGTCCGTTTATGCAGCATTGCAATGTTTAGTAAATGTGAAATGAAAAGGACAACTTTACTTTACACATAACAATAATTGCTGTAATAATAATAAGTACAGCACGATGATAATCGTCATCAAGCAAATGCCAGTGTCAACATCATTATGAGCTAAAAATCATCTCCATTCTCGAGCTGCCGTTTCCTGTACAGCGAGAAGCATTCTTGACTCCTCGCTTTGTCCTGAATGTATTACGTTTCCCCTTTCATTTCATCCTTAAACTTGACTGAGTTCTGAGTTGCCACTTGCCTCCTACTACTCGTATGCCTCTTTGCACGCTGCTGCCTTTTCGCCTTTACAGTTTACACTGCTCATAAGCGTAGTAGTAGTAGAGGTTCTATTCCATCATCATCTCTCTTCGCACATGACTGCAATGATGGTATAGAAAAGGAGAACCCCAAGAACAGCACCAAGTGGAATGGAGAGTCAGGTTTGAGCTCTGCATGATATCGTGAGAACGCTCAGTTGTGTTTAGCGTGTCAGAGCCTCCACATCGCCGTTGCGTTCGTCGTTCTGAAAGACCGGTTAACGTGCATACGGGAAGGAGCGTAATCAGCTGAACCTCAATTGTAAACGCTGGAGAAAAAAACAAGCGTGAGGAAAGTGCATTGTCCTATGGAACTGTCAATGGATTTACTCCGGGACATAATTATAATAATACAATAATATATTTACATAGGTCACCATTTTTATATTGTTTAAAAAAAATTTAAATGTGCTTTGTTTTATGTACACACTATTGAAATTTTAAATGGATAATATTATGCTTTTGTGCGTTGTTTTGTGAGAGTTTCTGTTTTTGAAAGAAAATGTTTCATGGACTATTGTCATAAAAGATTCCAGTGCTTGTTCTTCCAGGCCTATGTAGAGGCTTGCAAATACAAATAGAAGATGTGCCGATAATAAAGTGTTTATACAGTAGTGGACGGAACAATGTTTTGAAAGGCTATTGATTACAATTTTTCCAATTCTTATCTCTGATACGAATCAAAATGTGAATAGAATATTTAAGTAATATATAATACGCGGGGAAGTAAGAAACATGAGATTTTACGATATTGATTTAATCCAAAGGGTTACTTTATTTGGAAAATGATTTTTGTGATGTGCAAAATTTATTACGCCTCTGGAGAAAGTTATACCAAAACTACTGTTTTATTGTGAGTACAATTTGACAATACGTATTCTAACAATAAAGTACTTTCCTCATAATTAAAACGCAAAATACAAAAGACAGCAGATTTGTCTCTGCTGGCTCTTTTTCGCATCCCATCACAATGTCACGAAGAAAGCAGAGTAATCCGAAACCACTGAAAGGTAGGTAAACACGCAAATTTGAAATCGTCGTTACTTGACTGCTTCATATGAAATTTAAATGTGAACGATCTCGAAATTGGAGCATGCATCATCAAAATTAATTCATGATGATGTGATGATAACAAAAAGGTTTATATTTTTCATGTGTGTTACTCAATACCTAGTAAATAATGGCATCATACTAAAAGCGTTACCTGAATAAATACATATAAATACCTGTAATATATGTACATTATCTCACTATCATCATCATACACAGACGAAATCACATTTTCCTCTTTGCGAATAAATATTTTCATGTACTCTTCTTCACGCGCACATTTTACTATAATTTTACTACACAATTATTTTACTGGTTGGTCGCATTTTTAACATATAAGCTTGCATAAAAATAGAAAGCCACGCAAAACGATTGATTTTGAAATATCTACTTGTTAAGTAAGCGAGTGTTTCTTTATGATGTACCAAAACTTGATATCGGGGTCGCCAAGATTTTTTATGGAGATGAGACTATTGATATTATTGTACGATTGCTATAATACTCTACCTATATTATTGCTTTGATTCTTCCGTGTGTGCAGACAGACATCCGATCGTCTTCTTTGCTTTTTGTGCTTGGTTAAACCGTTGTTTTCTGTGAACTGATTTTTGTCTGAAGATAAATATTCCCTCGTTTTTTATCAGTTCCTATCAAGTTTGCATATTACTCCTTTGTGTATGATGACTGTTGTGCAGCGACGATAATGATGACGATGGTATATTCCTATCAGTTTCATCATAAAAACTTATATCAGTAGCAGCGAATCATAGACATATAGGCGTATAAACGGTTACTGTTTTTTGGTGTATTGTGTTTGCAGTCAAGTGAGGCGCATTTCAATCGGGCTATATTTGTGTATATGCTTAGGTATAAGAATCTTATCTAGATTTCTGTTTGACTATCGAAGATAAGCAAGCTACAAAAGTTGGATGACTGCAATATGACTTATTACTAGAGGTTCTTATCGTCTAAATATTATTATGCTCTCTCTCTAGGTATTCTCTAAAAGTACTAACGACCAGAATAACTGTAAGTATGCCAGAGTCACAGAAAAAGAAAGAGAAGCATACAATACTACAAAACTAATAACAATAATAATAGCATTTTGTGCAGAGGTAGAGCACGCATTTGAAGACGAAGAAGAAGAGTTCGACTAAAAGTTTGCTTGAGGAAATAGTTGTCCGAAAAGCCAACTCGCAGTTTTTGCCTTATCAGAAACGCTTATCTTATCTCTTTGTGCAGAGAGAGCCTGCTCCTGCTTGCTTACTGTTCATGTGGAAGTAGATAAGGATTTTGGGCAAGAATAAGAGAAACACACACATGCACACGAGAAGGAACTCACTCTCTCGCACACAACTTTGAGCTAAATGAACTGAGATATCGCATCATTTTCCATTTTGCTTATCTTGATAATCACACATTCAGCGATTCAGCTCAGACTGAGACGACGTCAATATACTGTAACGCCGAAGCAGCCTCATCATCATGACTATTTCCATCTGTATTTATTTATTAATAGCGCTCGTCTCAATTCAAGACGATGCCACGTCAAAAAATAATCTAAGTAGCTCAAGATATAAAATGTACATTGTTCTTTGCCTTATGATGTACGTATAACCATTTCCCAGTTTACTTGCGAATTCCAATGATGTCGATCAGCAGAGCAAAACTGAATTTGCTACTTGTGATATTTTTCTGTACACATAAGTAGTAAGTACCATTCCATTTACTTTGGCGAAGGAAACAAAATATTTAGAATGATTTATTTGAAAATTGAAAAGAAAAGGAAGAACAGGGAAAAGACCAAGCCCTCAAAAGATAGATAATAAAAGATAACCAGTAGCTAAAAAACTTTATGATGATTTCATATGAAACAGATTGTACATGTAAAATTTTTATAATGCGTGTTATTCCCTGAAATATAAAATGAAATTTAAATTAAAACAAAATGTAATCATGTTTTGTGAGTCAGATAATGAGAAGATAAATATAAATGGGTGCTTTAAAGGTCTCATGCTATAATGAAACTGCGGGGGGCCTGTGATAATGCATTATATCCCCCATACATTATAAACACAAAATAACTCATACATCTTTCTACGATGTATTATTATGCAATATGTTTACCTTCATGTCTTGTATGAGTGAGTATTAAATTGGAGGTGAGAAACCGGATAGACAAGAAGAGGGACCAAACCTTCTTCTGCTTTCCCGTACAATATTATGATTATGAGTGTAAAGCACATGCTGTATTTGCACTATTTTATATGACCCGGACCTGAGAATATTTTGTGCCTTGAATGGACCTGTAGAAGGCTCTAATTTCGGAAATGATTTGTTAGTTTATTCCGTGGGACAGTTGGACAAAGAATTATTGCCTCTTGAAAGCAAGTGCATGTTGTGTGTAGGCATTAGATTAATGTAATTTTAAACAGCTTGATTTCATGTTGGTATAATCATTTATCTTTAACTACCCCTCATAATAATCTTTTCTGATTCACATGAAGTGAGGTAAGCCTCTAGGGTACAGACTTGTAGCGCATTGAATTGAAGAACTGTGTATCAAGTAGTTTTCTTGGTGTTAATTTAATACATTAAAACAATACAAGAGCACTTGAAGAAGTGCTGTTACTGTGATAAAATTCCAACTGGTATTGTATTTCATATGTGTGTGCGCTGCTTGCACAGCTTCACATACAGGAATATTAATCATTAGATGATGACATTAGATAAAGCTGCAAATGCAGTAAATGTATAGCAGACCAGTTGAGCCATATTTCATAATCCGTTTAGAGGAGGAGACTGTTAATACGGGGGTTACGACGATAATATTTCCTATCATATCCTAAAAGGAATTGATTTGAACTGTTGATCGTAAAGAATGCAGTTTTGATAGATTTTTTATATCGAATCTTTTAAGCTATAAAGAGGGCATAAATTAGCAAAGATTTATTACTTGTTTATTGTCGATACTCTGTATTTATTTCATTCAGTGCGGTGAATCACTCTACGAAATATTTTCAATCCATGTAACCACCCTTAAATACAAATACGAATTATAAGTACATTTTTCTGCATTTAAATTTTGTCCAATTAGTAAGCACTCTTGTGCACGCTTTGGAGTAAAAATACATATTTGTTAAAAAACCTGTTGAGAAGAAGTGTATCATCATTATCTTCGTCATTTAAAAAGTTGAACGTATTAAATTACAACGTATTCCATCCCTAAAAGACCCTTCTGATCACTTGTGCGAATCCTTTTTAATATTATTCCTCCTCTTTCAAATGAGTGGAGAGAGAGGTAAAAATGCAATAATGATTTGATGCTTTCTTCAAATTACCTGATGATTTTCAAGTGATAGCGATAAGGTGCATCGCAATAATGATATGATGGTTTAAAAAAGCATATTCCCGAAGAATGATACTTATTTTTTCTGAGTCTTATCGGAGCAATAATAATAATAACTGAAGCAAAAATGATAATTAAGAGAATTCTTTATTTGTGCAACTGATTAGGTACACTCTGCTGGTGGTTATTCACACAGGTCAGTTACCACTATACACACGGTAGTAAAAAAATGCTCGGCTTATCATATATTACAGCGTGTACCTACTTTGATACGGTGCACCTCGCGGTGGTGTACAAGTTTTTAGAAGGATGATAGCAATAATATTGTTGGAACCTCATTATATTCCCTAGAGTAAACATCACAGCCACAAATATAATTGCCCATTTACTTCAAACTGTTTTATTGCAGCTTGGGGCATGAACCATGTAAACCCAAACTCAAGTACAAAATGCAGATACTCTGCATAATATGCATATGGCTTTATCAATGCATGTAGGATGCCAGCCTTGTTTATTATTCAATCACAGTTAACAAGTATTTACAGATTGCAATAAAACTTGTCAACTCATTAGGGTAGTTCCTTAAAACACCTTGACTTTTTCTCATACATATTACAATTACATGTAATAGCGAGTGAATGCAGCTCAACTGTCATGTACCGTTTTATTACAATCCTTTGTTTACTATAATCATCCTAATCACTTTCGATTTGTATCGCATTTGTCGTTACTATTATCATATTGACGGGGTCTGGGTACATCGTAATTTTATTGTCAATCAATTTACACACGAAAGCAACTTGGATGGTGATGATTGGACTGATTGGGTGCTTTTTAAATAAAATATTATGTGCACTGTAAATTAAATATAGAATGGATTGATTTTTATTGTGTACTTGCACATGTACTAGTTTTGAATTCATGCCAGAATCGTAAATGCTTGTTGTAAAAAAACTGATCAAGCTAATCGTTTTGCACAATTCAGTGTACTGAACAATGAGACTTTTTTATTTCTTTGTCGCGTTCTGTTTGTAAGATGATGCCGATATAATTGTGTATTGATAGTCAATATTTTGATTTTCAAAAATTTTGTTGTTTGGTGGCTTTGGGTTTTCTTTGCAATTTTTTGTTCTTTTATTTGTATTTGGAAAGTGTAGCGATGATGCTGATCAAAGAGATTAGAAACTGCCTTTATTTTTTACTGACTATAAGAGCTTTAAAAGGAAGAATGACTAAAAACGTCTAGAGAGCGACTATCTAACATGTTTGTTTAGAGAAGAAGCGTTTACTGAATGTGCGATCTGATTGGCCATTTGAGCATGATTTCATGTCCATAACCATTGCTGTAGTTTTCCTCTACGTTTGTCGAGTTGAATGTGAATTACAATCGGTGTATCATCATAATTACTACCGTAGGTATTTCGTAATTGACTACCATAAAAAGAGAGAACTGATAGTAATTATGACTCCCGGACAGTTTCCTTTCTTGATTGATTTCTGATTTGAAGAATGACTAGATCGTCGCAAATGCTAAAGATCCAGATGGCTGCTGGTGCTACCGCCGCCGCTCGCTCCGCTGCCTACTCTTTTTCAAATACTAACTCTATCTTAACGATATGAATCATATAATTATATCTTCTCTAGCCGTTGTTTTCAATGTGCTGACCCTGCAATTTCAGTCCTGAGGCTGAAATAAAATTCCCTTTCAGGTCATAATTGGTAAATTACACGGTACTAACTCCGTGAATAAAACATTGGGAAGTGTTTTGTCAAGTGGATCATGCAGCTAGACCAACGCATATAATTTCAAGGATACGCACACAGACCGCTATAAAAGGGGGTTTGATCTTGTTTGTAAATGGTAAGCTGTATAAAGTTGCGTCTGATTCTGATAAGCGTTTTTCGTAGGAGAGAGGTGTTGAAAAGCTGTCATTTTATTTATAACTAGTAACCAGTTTTTTTTATTCTTGTTGCTTGTGTACGCTCATTTCTAACTACATATCATCGTGCATTACCAAACATTCCAAAAGCTTATCATCCTAAAAGAACCGATAAAGATCCCTCATTACGAATGCTGTTGTAAGTCATTATATTCAACAATCAATTTGAAAAGTGAGGAAGGATCGATAGGGATCGTTATATGGTAATAATAATGGCATCCCTATACCCCAGCATCTACACTCCTCAAACACACGCTTTGATGACCCTTGAATGAATCGTTGTCGCTGTAGATATGGATTGGGGTAAAAAGGGACCCACAGGGTATCTTTTACGACTCCTGCTGGTGTAGAACAGTTTGGCTGTTTACACCACGTACATGCAACCTTCAGATCGACAATTCGACAGTGTGGACTTGTATTGTTGATATGATCAAAAAATTTAAAAATAATAATGTTTACTACACGCATGAGCGTGTATTATTCAGTGTGCATGCTGAGCTGAAAGAAAAAAAACAAGGTGTGGAGTAGTTGATAGGATTTAAAGATCAGTTAAGCAGGCCTTCTCGCTATTATACTATTCTTGAAAATCATAATCCACTTATCTAGGGCTTGTGAAAATACAAAAATATGTGTAGTCTGTTTCAAAATGATGATAATAAGTATTTCCTTCGTTCGAAAGTATCCTTATCGGTATGATCTGCTTCAGCACGAACATGATTTTTAATAACAGCGCGAAGAAAGACGATTTATTTCTAATACGGGGACTTATTCGTATTTGTTTCATATCGAAAAATAAATAGATTAAGAAATGGTATGACTCTCGTTTTGTGGTAGTGGAAATGATTATAAGGAAGATTAGGGGAATGCCAAGAAACATCCACACACATCTATGCATTTAGGGGAAAAATTATGGACCATCACAAATCAGTACTGTGCGCACCTTTTGACTTTTTAGAGTGAGATAAGTAGAGAATATGCATGAGAAGATATCTTGTTGACTATTCGACCATTACAATGGTCGTTGAAATCGAGAGATGAAAAGATTTACACACAAAGGCGTCTTTTTAGAAGGGTGAAAAGATGACTGGGTGAAAAACGTGTGGGTTGACTAAAAATTGTGTGAATTACATATATAAATGCATATAAAGAGAGAACGTGCACACACAGAGCTCTAGGATAAACATAACGTGAAGCAAATGTGTGTTTGATGGCAATGTCTGATTTATAATGACAGCATAATGACTACAGTTCTGCCAAGTGGAAAAATCTATTATCCTGCTGTCTGATTAAAAGTATGAAATGCATTACACATGCATGTATATATTTTTATGCAGATTACTTGTCGATAGATGAGAATGGCGATGATGATAGGGGGATGGTATGGCAATTTGATATTTGTCTACACAAGTGTAAAGAAAGTACATGCTTTTATACTCCGTGTCCGGATCGACATCATCATAACCGTTTTCTTATTGTTTTACCAAGATGTCTTCAGGCGTTTCTTACCCGATGTACATGTGTGAGCGATAATAATGATAAGAAACGACCGCCACTAAAAGTATGGTATATTATGTTGGTATGTTATAAAAATAAAAGCTTGTTCATTACAAAAGGAATCTACTCATCTATCAAACTTTGTAGCTATTATCCTTCTCACTTATTCATCATCACCCTTTTATTGGCTTCGTCGTGATTCAGTTAGTTGGCAGTTTTGATCAGCTATTTATGATTTGATATTTGATTAGCAACGGTATATTTACCATGAGCAAAACAACTAATACCGTCACTCTCAGCTTACAAGTTCTTGTTATTCATGCGATTACATCAAATTCAGAATATTTTCATCCTATCAACTCTCACAATTCAACATGTCTCCTCTTTTCTTAAAAATGATCACATTATGATACCATATTATTTTGGAATGTTGGAACTGCAGAAAAGGGAGGACTAGTACGTTTTTTGGGACTAGTACGAAAAGTGAGATAAACGTGCTAAATTATAGTCTTTTTCGCCCTTCTCTTCTTGTCTGATTTGTAGTTTAGATTTGTCTTTAAAGGAAGAAAGAATGAAAAAGATCGTGAAATCGTGTGGTGTTGGTGGTGGTGGCTGGTTTTTTTTCTTCTTCGCGAAGATAGATCCAATATCTTTGAAGTTAATGTGCAGAGACGAAGAAACAGCAGTGATTATTGGTGATCTTAGTGCACCAGAAGGCGTTTCTTATTTACATACTAGCTAGCGGTGTATGGTGATGATAATGATGATGTTGATGACGAAGTCAACGATGATGATCACATCATCATCGTCTCCCCTATGTAAACTCTTTAATAATTCCTAATTCGGACACAATTCGCCCATATTACAGAATAATAATATATTATACATATTGATATCCCCGATTTTTTCGATTTTATAGGAAGAATAAATGAAAGGCAGTTTTTATTACAAATGCGCGCTCGCTCACACATATAATTTACACAAGGTTTGATTACCTTTTTGGAAAGTAATAAACGTCTTTGGCGAAGCTGAGCAGATGATTTATCAGTTTGCTCTAGTATATTAAATATAATGTGGTGAGGCAAATAAGGTGCCTACAGCAACCTTACATCAAGTGGGCAGCTTGTCTGCGTGCGTAGAACCAACTAGCAAAACAAACAGAGAAAAATGTTATGTGAATGCTCTGTCATGTGAAGTCATGTTCAATGAAGCGGATCTTCTCAGTTTAGGGAATTGGATGTATGTAATAATCAGTTGTAAGTAATCCTTGAATATCCAAATCTCATTATAATGAAGTGTTGTCGTTGTGGATGGATGGAAGTGAAAAGTCTTATGTCAAGTCAAGTATAAATGGTATGAACTTTGATAGAATTGACCCCATCATCAACAACATCGTTTTCGTCTTCGTCGTCCCAGTGGACATCTGCAAAGTCCGATAGACATTGTGGGGAAAAGGATGCGTTTGCGTTTGGCGGATTGGCTTTTTGGGTGTTGTTAGGAAAAGTTGCTCTTTTGATCCAGCCGGACAGTTTAATATGTCAATACAAATGTATCATTCTTGAAAGATTAAGGTAACTTTTTTTCCCTCAGAAAACTAAGTATCGCCATTATTCAACTTGAATATGTATGAGTGTATGCACAAGAGGATATTACGTGAGAGGAACAGATTTGTTTGTGCCAAATTCAGTTGACAATGCCAAGTGAAGCATTGAAATCTTGTCGGACCAGACCAAATAACCAGAGTACAAAACTTTTTCCATTTAATCAAATGACCCTTCTTTTACTCGGAAAAATCGGAAAGCTGTCAAATAGGGTTATTTTTCTCGTATTTGAAATATCAATAAAGAAACGACAGATATGAAGTACCTCAAAAATTCTATTAGTCAATCCAATTCAAATTCTCAAGCCGAGTACTCTCTGCTCAGCCTGATAATGTTCAAAAGAAATATTTGAAGACTTATTTCATTTCATTAGTTTTGGCCAGCATTAAAACTTTTTGACCAGAAAAGTTGAAAAAATTTCATATAGAAGGAATCATGCAACAGAATAGTGACAGCAACAACATCACATCATTTATTTAAGGAGACAGACACAATCATTGAGAAAGGGAAGACGCGGGCTCACTCTCTCCACGTTTGTATTACACAGGAAACAAGAGAAAGCCGACGAGAAGATTAGAGATGATGAGACACACGTATAGCTTATAGCTCTTTCTCTTAGACTTACCCCTTTTCAGTTTCCCCCTTTTCCCAGTTTTCATATCCTGGTTGACATGTGTCGTGTCCGGCAGAAATACACTACCTACAAATATAAGATTGAATGCAGCTGCTTGAAGTAAAATCTTTTTTTTTCCTGAATGATATCATTTTTTTCCCTTAAAAAAGCCAGGGCATTTATCCGGAATTCGGTTCGGTTACATTGTCCCTGTCTTGGAGGATATTTTTGGACGTGAAATTCATTTCAAACTGGGTACATTTACAACAACAGTTCATGATTATTGTCAATCAGTTGTATTGGTATGATAGATACGCCTACTCCGCCATATAACATTCTTTAACTCTTTTCATACAGCATCATTTCAGTGTGAAAGGAACATGAAAATGCTTCTATCCAGGAGTCTCAGTTACTTCCGCTTCAGAATCAAATCAGTTATAGAAATTTCAAGTGGGCTGTGTGTGTGGCTTTGGTTGGAACACAACTTTGCCAGCCCAGCGACAGCAGCAAATTAAAATGGTATGTAGTAATATGCAGTAAAGACCTCTCTTTTCTCTTTTCAATCTTCAACAAAGTTGTTACTTATTTTTGTCAAGGTAAACGAAAGGACTTTTTGTGTCATATTTTTAGAGTCATTTGTAGAAATGCTGGCATTGCTATATGAAATGGTACAGCATCACATCATTATTATCATCAAGATGATGGTATATGGGTAAGAGTGCGCTGAATACCAAGTAGTTTTTCTGCAGGTTCATACTAACTAAAGAGATGGTCACAGATTACTAATGCGGCTTCTCGAGCAGGCGAGCTTTATGATGATGACGATGAGAAGTCAATCGTGTGGTAATGTTGCTAGCACATAGTACTAATACGAGAAGGAGGAGAAGTAGTAGGAAAAGCATGATATCACCCCAAAATAAGCTCGCCTGCCTACTTAAATTTACAACTTCATGGGGCGATGCGGCTTCATGCTTTTCATTCGCTCCTTTTCTTTCTCTTTTTTTACTTTTACTACCCACTTCAGACAGAACTCCTGCTTGCCTGATATATTTTCCAATTTTTCATCGTCATCATTGCAGATTGTTGTACTAAACCGTTTGAATTTAGTATAGTGACATGAGGAATGGTTGCTGAATTCTAGATTAAATGTGTGCATTCATATAGAGAATTCAAGTAGGTTTTGTCAAGTTAAATCAGACTAAATGTAAATAAATACATGAAAAGGAATCCAAAAATGTGATTATATTTGAGTACCTATAAACGCTCTGTTTTTCGTTCCCTCCTTTCTGATGTGATTAAAATTGGTTCGATACTTGCTAGAAGAACGAACTTTTTAAAATTCAATGGATACAACACTTAACCCGGAAATGAAATTCTGTTGTGCAGCAGGCAAAGAGAGGAGGAGAGACACCAGGAGAAAAGATAAATGTGGGATTTCGCCGAATCGGGAGGAGTAGCGCAGCATACATATGATGAGAATGTTAAATTTTGGATAAAAAGAATGGTAAAAACGAACGTTTGACCAAAATCAACTCCAGCATATTTCTAGATTTAGCTTACACATTCTCATTCAAAATCTCGTTTTTTTTCTCTCTCTCTCTCAAAATAATGGACCGATTAATTCCACACGATTTTACTGTGATCCTCTTGAGTTCCTACTTGAATCATTATTTCACAAGAAGAAATGTATACGCATATAATATTGTATATATGACACACGGATGCTACTAGCTACGTGAATACATTTATCCGTGATATAAAATTGTGATAAGCTCATCACGGCGGTGGCGGTGGGATGATGGTGCTTGCACTTTCACAGGTACGTGTTTCCTGTGGCATCAATTTTTACCTCTATAACATAATAATAAAATGCTCCTATTTATCTACGATGACAGCTGTGCTAGCAAACCTGCTTCATAATATAAAACCTCAGCTCTTCTTGCTTCACCCTCATCAGCATCATCATTTAAATATATATGAATAATCATAAAATGGAATCCCGTAAGAATACAAAACGAGTAGACAAAACAAGATTCCTTCTATGATTTCCATTTCAAAAGTACATAGAAATATTCATCCGATATAATGTATGCATCTGTCTGTACCAATTTATTTTTGTGCTTGGTTGATGATCTGCCGCAAAGGCACGTGCTCCTTCGTCTGCGCTCAACCTCATCATAAAAATACATAACACAAAATGATTACAACAAGAACAGACAACAGAATAGTAATAACGCACACATATATAAAGTCAAGTAGCACAGAGAACAACGACCAGAGAGAAAAACAGACCACCAGTAAAGGATTTTGCTTTACATAAGACACTTTACATTATCATCATCGTGATCATCAATTCACTTATATTCCTCTCGTCTTCTTCTTCTCGGTCTCTCAATCACGTATTATATGGTTGACTTTTAAGGTCGTGAAAAGCAAAACCGTACTCGAGTTTTTAGTTGAGTTTTTTGATACCGTAGAAAATGTCCAATTCAGTTGGCATTATGGTAATCATATAATAAAGATAGATAGATGCACATTTGTTGGAATATTATTATCCGCACTCAACGTTTTTTTCTGGGGAGAATGAAAAGCAGGAGTAGTACTCAATCGCCCACCTTATCAGAGTCAGTGGTGTGCAAAGTGCGCTCTTTAGCCAGGGAAATTGTGGATCATTGAAGGCAAAAGATGATGAAACGGGAAATGAAATGCCCTATGCTTTAGCTATCCATCAACCCTTTTTGCATCGCATGATACATACACAATGAGGAACACACCATTCTATTCTCCACCACCATCATGATCGCGTTTGTGAATCTTTTATTACCCCAAATCTGAATTCTTCACTTGCCTATTCTCTGGTGCATATTTAATGCAAGAAAATTTTCCTAATTAAGCTTCTTAAAAACTGACCGGTTTACTAAAATTAGCACGCAAAGAAGCTGCCTGCAGCACAAGAATGTCTGACATCCATCAACTCATGTACCAAGGTTCAAGAGGCACAATTATAATTAGCATCGTCACCATCAGCGTAATACTGAGAACAGGAATGATGATCGTAATTTTTACACGTCATAATATTTCACCTCTCTTGCCATGTTACAGTGCGCAACTATAAAAAAATTAGTTTAATGAAATCATTGCGAATTGTGGTTTTTGTTCTTGATTCTCGTTATTATTTCCGCTGAATCTGCAAATATTAATTAACAACATGAAGAAAGCGAGATTGGTGGATGTGTATTGCTCGTCACATTGTTATAAATAAATTGATTTTAGCCATGTTACCATCATTGTTTAGTTTCATAGCTTATCGCCTCTTCAAATCTTATGCCATGTAAACAAATACCATAAATTATGCATGCACTGAGTGTAAATTATATATTCCTTATATAATACAGATTAAATGAACGGATCAATTCTCCGCGGCTTATATACAGCTTCTTGCTTTCCCAACCATGCTTGAGTTGAGTTTTAGTTTGCTTTTCAGAGTTCGCATAATAAATGAATATAAACATTATCTTTGTTCTTCCACCGGATTACTTATCATTTATTGGACCAGCGGGAATTTGGCTTTGAAATCTGAGCACAAGAAAGGAAGGAATTTCATCCGAGAAAATTTGAGGCAATGTTTTATGATGAAAGTATTTTGTAATGAATTGGGTGGAGGATGATAAGTACATATACTTTAATATATACGTGTGTACATAAATGTTGTAGCGTTTTGTGTGTGTGCAAAAAGACTTGACAAAGAAAGATGTGACAAAAGGAAAGCCAGCAAGCAATTCACCAGCGGAGGATATCACAAATTAACCGAGAGCCAAAATGTCAAACTAAAGACGTCAGTTATTAAATAACCACCGCCACCATATCATCATCAGCATGGCACCACTAGCAAAAGCCCAAAAGTTATCTATTCTGTAGAGGCACAAATAATACTATACTACTACCACCAGTAAAGAACGAAATTGTACAAGAGAAAGAGATGGAAATAAATGGATGAGGAGACTCAAAGACAGCCGTAAAATCCTCTAAACGCCACTCTGACACAATCACACAACCGAAAAGGACGAAACAATGGGCAAAGAATGAGTAATAATAACATTATCTCGGCATGTTCTCTCTCTCTCCATTTCTCTGAGAACTTAACACGTAGAAATCTCGCTATGTGTTTTGACTATAGCAGTGCATGATCATCACACAAGTTTTTTAAACCGTTCGTAGATTATGTATGTACATCGTCGTGATGATGATGAGGATGACGATGTGCCTTGTAGTAAAGAAGAAAAGAAACCACACACAGATATTACTCGCCAAGTTGCTGTCTATTGTCTTCGTTCTAAAGAAGCACGCGTGTGTGTGTTCGAAGTTGTTGCAGTTGTAGTGGTATTTAAACCAGCAAAACATGTACTATCAAAGACAAAGTTGAAAATTGATACATTGTATTGTCGCAGCTCGCAACAATACAACTACTTTGTATTATTTTCTCAGAGAGAAAACGAGAGATACGGTGTGTATTTGACACGGGGACAAAGAAACGTAGAGGGTGACACATCAAAACCAAAACTCAAATATATAATATACACACAGAGAGAATATTACTACAAAGACTTTACAAAGTACGAAAGATAAAACGGCCGAAGAGGCGGATATTTTAGACAGTTGAGTGAGATTGAAAAATCGAATTGGTCATGTGAAGAAACATGAGCATAGTATAAACCCTTTTACTCGTAGAGAATCGATAAACATAAAGTCTGCAATTTTGATGATCTCATCTCTCTCCGTAAGAAATTATTATTAGAGATTCTGTCTGTTCATGTGCTAATAAATGTCTTTTCAGGAATGAAAGCAATAACGCACACAGAGACGACGACAAAAGGCTGGAGGAAAAATGCTTTATTTATTGCTCTTAAATTAGAGAATTCAGTAAGCAGTAGAGTAGTAGTTCTATGTGCACGATTATCATCAGCATCCTCTTCGGCATCAAAAACGGGAAATTGCAGAAAGCTCCGTGCATACACTATACAACAACACAACAGTCATCTTTCAGGAAACAGAGGACGACAACGACCATAATGAAACGTTGTTTTTCCAGTTTAACGGAGCAAAAAGACGAATTACGGACATTACACGAAGTGAACATTTTATATTTTATTCAATAATGTATTATAGGGAGTACAAAGGTAATGCGAATATAATATTTATACAGAAGTATAAGACCTTATGCGAGTCGTGTTTCCGAACGCTCAGTACAGATTATGATCATTTATTGTGGGAGCAGGCATTGGTAGTAATTTATCTGAGTTATGGCCGATCGTGTCTTGATAAAAATGACTTGATGAAAAGGCCATAACACCCAGGAGAACTCGCCAGTTTGGGGATTTTGGTAAATGATGTTCATACTTGTACACAGTACTGTTGCATGGGTAAAAGTTGAAGACTTTCTCCACCGAGCCAGTTCCAAGATGGAATGGAAAATGGAATTCCATCATCGTGCTTGGAATTTTCTAATTTTTCAGCCATTTTTTAAAACTTGATAATAGTACCTGATGGACTCCAAACAACATACGGTCATTCTATTCCTCTGAGCATCAGAAGACAAACAAAAGTATCTAAATTTGCGTTTGTGTATCTCCAGTAAATATCACAATTCATTGTCCTCTTAACACGACCCTCAACGGTCCATTACCAAGTTTTATTGCCCTGTTAACTCTCCCAAAAACGTGAGGAGGGACACCACCGGCTTGACAGACTTTGAGTGTGTAAGTGCTGATTATATAAATAAACCAATTTACGATAAGTGTGCATCTCTTGTTTATTTCCCGGTGTGATGATGATAGCAATAGCAGCATTTATTGTGCCTACAGCCGGCATTGCTCTCACCGTACATCGACTTGTCCTCGCTTATATTCGCTCATCTGCTTGAAACATTTTCACGGTTAACCTGTGCAGCTGTACAATCTCACATCTTTTCCTCCTGCATGAAACTGGGTTGACACAGTGTGTTATATGTATACAGCAGCAATTGTTTCAAAATTGCTTCACGTAGATATCAAGATGTTACAAAAACTCAGTAAGCTCTCTGTAATTAAATGAGTGCTCTCTCCGGCTGAAAAACAAGAAAGCTTACCTTTTTAGCTATCAACACAAACACCAACATTTATTAGTCGCTATACTTCTCGATTCGAGACTCTCAACCTGAGAAAAGCAATCATAATTAAAGTAAATTACATCAACTCCATATCCCTTCAAATATTTTACCAACTGTCATGCTTTCGCTAGAGTGCTCATTTCGCCTATGCTCTGCCTCCGCCAATCAAATTAAATACACATAAATTCCTGCGATGCGTAACGAGTGAAATTCTGATGCGTATAGCAATTATTATATAAAAGAATATCGACAGTTTCTGTCTTCTTTCGCTGATGCTCCCTGGTTGATCCATATCTTTTTATGAATTAGTGAAGAAGCCCTTTCTCTGATAATTTTCAATTGGAAAAGGATCTAACTTTGTTTACTTGATAGATGGATGTCCGCTAGTTAGTCCGGCTAGCAAACAAACTGGTAGTTTCACATGATCATCATCACCATTCGCGTTGATGATATACTTGCCAAGTGGATGATGAATGTGTAAGAACGTGTGGTACATTCTCGATGTGTAATTATGTTGTTGAATTAAGACGCGAGGAGGAGGCTGTTGTATTTTGTTGAATAATTTCCGGTGTAAATTGAAATGGACAAGAGGAAAAGGCTTTATCATTATTTCGGAAGGATGGATTGAAGGAGTCGAACTTAATTATGATGATTACTTACGCACTCTGAAACGCATTGTTTTTATTTATGCGGATTGTGCGTGATGCGTACCAAACATGTTACTCACATTTTCATGAGAATAGTTACATGAATGAAAGTTGGAATAGAGCTTCTGTTGCATTGATGAATTGCATAGTTGTAGTTTTGCTCTTGTTCTGACAACTTGTCATGAATTTTAAATTAAGATTTTTCATTTAAGATTAGCTCTGGTGTTTTCTTTGAGCATTGATAGTATCCCGCAAAAGTGTGGATTTACTGCGAAATAAAAAAATGAAATAAGATATGATAAAAAATTAAGAAAAAGTAGTACACATTGCATAGCGCTTTGGTATTACACATTGATTATATGAAGCAACACAGATTGTTTGATAAATTGGAATATAATACAAAACCTTGTAGGATGTACTGGACCAAGACGGAGCAGACGTCGGGTAATGAATACCAAATGAGGTCTTCGCTCAGAAAGTCCGAAGTCCTTACTGTTTCAAATCGTTGGGGAACTTTGCTCCAGAAATTGTTTCAAAAGCTGGATTCTCTCAAGATGGGGCAATGTGAGACTGGTGCTGCATTTTTTCGTTTTTAGCATTCAGCGAGTTGAAATTGGAATCATACTATTTTGGGAAAATTGAGGAATCACTCAGCATGTGTTTAATTTAAAGGGGTAAGGATTTCTCAGTGCCGCGTCCTTCCACCCACTGCGAATGTTGTTGCGAATTTAATTAGCAAAGTTTTTTTGGTTTGCAAAAAGGAAATAGAAAAAAGAGCTCACTAAATTGACCTGCTCTGCTAGGAAAATGCCTCCAGCTAGTCGTAACAACCTAAAAGGGAGTTTCCCTATTTTTTGCAGAAATATTTAATGAATTGTTCGTTAAGATTTGCTAAATGCACGGATAAATAAAAGCTTCTAGGTATTCAAATTCTTGAACTAGCTTGTTTACTTGACCATTGGAGTATTTGTTTAGAGAAGACTTTTAAAATGTAAAATTAGATTCGTGTTTCAGAATTTTATTCGGTATCTTTTGTTACAATCAAGAAATGATTACCTATATGTGTGTATATTACACCTTAGATTTCATTGTTATTACTCAGCAAATAAAGACGGTCTTTACTCTGCTTCTCTTTTAATAAGCAGGTAGTCTGCAGTTTGCATTCTTCACTCTGAAAATGCGATATAGGTTCTGACGGATCGGTAATTATTATCTATCGTCAATCTTATTTACCGACGTCTACTGCGCCAAACAACGACTGCCTGTGCTGCATTCTTGATTTTATAATGCATTATCTCCACCATCATCGTTTTATCTATATACTTTTAGGAATTCATAATAATGCACTCAACTGTATAGCATCAGCCACATCCGTCTCTATCTTTACTTCTTGTGCATGTCAATTTAAAAGTAGGTACATATAAACCATTGGTAGCAGAGAATAAATGGAAAAGTTTTCGTGCTAATTATGTAGTTCTGTATTTAATTGACATATATGAGGTTAATAAGAGTAATAATAATAATAGGAGCTCTTCTTCTGACTTATATTGAATTAACCCCAGCAGTTGGCTCTTCTATCATATCTACAAAAATGGAGACCTTGTTTGCTTGTCATATCAAAATAATCTGTTAAAAACAGGTAAATATGTGTTGTTTAGAGCGCTCCACAATAAACTGACTTTGTTCATTACATAAAGATTTACCTCTCAGCAGTTCTGGTATTTCTGGTAGTGGGAGCACCTTCAGTAGTAATCGGTCTAATGAATATCAGAGTATGTAGCAAACTCCATTCTCTATTGCTGTCTGGCAGCTCACCATAATATCTTTGATGGATACTGATAAGCAGCAAACAAACTTATACAATATGCTCTATGTTCTCTCTGTCTTCAAAAGATTCATTCACACCAGAACAAGTAAAAAGCAATAATATGCAATAAGTAACATGTTTAGAGACGATAATGTTGCTTCTTTTGCTGTTAGTTGTTTGCTGTTGATGCGGTTGCTGATGATACTTTTCTTCTTGATAATTATGTTGATATTACAGAACAGAGTAGCTTCCAAAGGCGCTAATACCTATAAATACTTGCTCCCAGTTGAGCTGTAGAAGTATATGTGGTGTATACATATAAACTATAGCTCAAGTAAGATAATGAGCTTTGATGTCGGTTCTTTAAGGTGACGTTTCCTGTGCAGTTTCAGTTTATTTTTTGCGATAACGATCATTGCAACCTGTAAAAATATCTTATGCTATGTAGCACTCTGTTTATAGGTAAATAAATGGATGTACGTGTAAAATGCAAATATTATTTGGCATACGTGATTATTAACCTGAAGTCACTTTCTTATCTTTGAAAATTATAGATCTTTTAAGGTTAACTTCATCTCAAAAAAAAAAAAAGATTTTTGAAGAAATATTATAGTCCTGCTGGTGTAAGCAATTTTTATGAGTTTTTGGTAGATGTATTTTTTAAAGCAAATAAAAATTGTAACATCATCTTCTTGAGTGGTCGTTGTTGTTAAAATAGTGTGGCAGCATTTTTCTGAAATGTATACATGTCTACATATCTGACCAGGTAGTGCACAAGAATTCCCATTACTCTTTTTTTATTGTTGCAGTCATGTTCTTCGTGAAACTGAAGGAATTTAAATGGAATCGATTTTTAAAATAAACTTTAATCGTTTCCAACTGACAAGTTGCACTTGTATTTAAAGGTATATACCTACGTGTAATCATTGATGTGTAAAAGTGACGGGAAAAAACTTGCATAATTTATTATCTCCACTTTTAATTTCTTCTATAATCTACAGTCCGTAAATATGAATCGAATTTTTATGGGAAAATACTTTGTTCCTTGGAGAGCTGCTTGCTTTCACAGAAGGGGAAGGTTATTCAGGGTTATAGCTATGCGTGCGTGTATTCATATCATTATTTTAAAATGGCATCATTCCGAAATCCTTCAAATGAAATATAGCTGACAAAATTGCATCGCTACTAATATCCGCCTAATTATAATTACGACTGTGGTTGGCAATGAGGTAAAAATAACTGGCTTGTCAGATCAGTAAAGCTATTACAAGACATGCTTTCAGAAAAATTAACCACAATTCTCATTACCTGACTTTTTTTGTATGCATATGCAGCAATTAAGCATTCAACCATTATTAGCAACACGTATCAATCAGAAATTAATTTAGACGTGAAATTTACATGAGGCTACAACTGAAAAAACTGGAAATCCTACGGATGGTGGGGCGGGCTTAGCACATGACGTCATCCTCGTTAACCATGAAAATAAAATATTCAAACAATATATTTTTTGGAAAATGCAATTTTTCAAAATAATTTTATTCTACAGTTCATCGTATAAACACCTTTATGCACTAGCTAAGAAATAGAAACAATGTAAACTTTTATCAGTTTTACATGATAAAGTTATTAGAGTAGGTAATTTAGCATTGTAAACCGTAAGTTGTCATACTCTTGTAAGCAATTTTTCAAACGAAAGCTAACGAAACTAGTAATGAGTCAAAACTAGCCGCCCGCATAGAACACCGCTTTCAGGAAAACAAAGGCTCAGCGAAGAAGAAAATTGGGAATTGTAAAAGGAATTGTAAATTAAAGAACACCATATAATCCGAATAGAACTAGGCGTTAATGTAATATTGTCTATTTTACCTTTAGTACATTGTCTAGAGAATGGATCTGGACTGAAAATTTTGAAGTAAAAAAAGAAGATTTTATAATGGTTTGAATGATTTACCGATTTTTGAATTTCATTGCGGTTATAAGAAACGGATCAGGGATGATACCAGTTTAACTTTGAAATTGATGACAGGCTTATAACACGCGTAGTTCAAGTGTAACAATAGCCTTGTACGATTTAGTTAACAATTTTTGTAAGTACGCAAATCATCAGTTTTGATTTCACAAAAAAATACTTTATAAGCTACAAGTACATGAAGTGCATTTTATAAAAAAAACTACTTCGAGAGATAAGTATCTGGTCTTTTTTTTCAAGTGTAATTTGTAAGTTTTAAAGGCGAACTCAGGAAATTGCAAATTAAATCGTTTAATGCGACTAAAATTGTTAAACGTATTCATTCTCATTTCAAGAAGAAGTGGAAGAGGAAGCTCCACGCTGATAGCGTTCTCACGAAATCATATACTTCCATCGGGGGGTTTACACTGCATTTTTATTTTTCGCGATCACACTATACTGATATACTCATAACTGGTGCATTTACTTGCGATTTTCATCTTGGTAATTTCTGAAAGAGAAGTTAACAATGATTTTTTTCTGTTCAAATTTGCTCAACGAAAAGTAGCATAATGACAGGTGGATAGAATTTTATCAACGCTTCCATGTGTAATGTATCTGCTTGTACTATGCACTTTTTACTCTTACTCATAATATGATGTTGATAGTTATATGAAGGTAAACCTGAGATCAAAAGCATAACGACAAAAATTGTAAAAAGTAAAATTTAATTTTACTGCTATTCTTATTGTTATATTCTTGTTTGGATCATACTTTACTACAAGCTGTTCATACATCATAAAACAATAACGATTATAGTATTTAATGCATCATGTTGTTTGTATGGTAGATACAAAATGCAGATTGTTGAATCTTCAGATTTTAAATTCACCTTTTTTTGATATAATCCGAAAAAAAGTCTTATGAATAAGTTTGTACACTTGTACTTGTATATCTCATGATAATATTGTTTGAGTACAAATAATTCAAATTTATTATTACTAATACGCTAATTTACTAGCGGAATAAAATAATTGCTACTAATCTGTTGGTGTGCTAAACCATGACTGTGTGGATTTGTGAATAAATGACTTATTCTAAAAATGGAAAAAGATTTTATATACGTTTACAATTTTTACTTTTTTATATCTACCTACCTTTTATTCAGGTTGAACTTTATGAAAAAAAAAAATATATAATGTGTAAACTGTAAATACTGGAAGATTGGACTTGCCTGTACAGTCAGATCGTAAAGCATTTATTATGATGATAGATGTGCTCCATGATAGCAAAAGTTGACTGCTTTTGAACCACCATCACTGATGACAATCGATGATGAGTAACCAAGTATTTTGGAAGTTCTTGTAGTCCTCTTCTACCCCATATATATAGGTACAATGAGTTATGAACTACAAACAAAGATACCTTGCAAATGTGTTGTACATGTTCTTGAACTGATACACAGCTTTATTTGGTTTTTATTACCCGTCATAATGTAGTGGAATGGACCATTTTATTACAAAGTTTTGCTTTGTGACCATTTCCCTTTTTTATCATTTAGAAATTATTGTTAACTCTCCAAACTCAAAAAATAAGAAGCTCGTTTTCTTCCTCATCATGATGACATTTAGCATGTAGGTATGTATATACAATACCTAGTTGAGAAGGAGCCATTATCTTCAAAAACCAAAGATTTGAAAAAAGATTCCCTCGTAATCGTTTACTTAACATTTGTAGCTTCTTAAGTAAAATATATGATGGGCTTCCCTTAGTATAAGTATCTTCGATACCAATCTCAAGCCACCGTCTTAGTGAGTATCGTAATGACCTTCTTCCGACATAGAAATGTATTTTGTATAAATTATGTTAGCAGAAGGATAAGAGATAATAGGAAGGGCTCTCCATTATCTCTTTACGCTGTGTACTATATATAGCAAAATCATTAAGGTTGATATATTGAAGCAGTCTAACATCACGGATTACACTAAATTTTTTTGCAACTCTTCAAACAACTCCAACAAGAGGAGAGCCCCAGTGGTACTTTTATGTGCCCGTATCTTCGTAATCATCATCGGCAGCATCATGTACACACTTTTTGAGTACTACTGACCGTGACGAATGACTTTTTCGCAGCGTATATTTTCTCACTACGTAAAACAAAGAGAACATTTTTTTGGAGTCGCTTCTTGCATACATATTACTCTCATTTTCACGGAAACGTAAAATATAAATATGTACATGTTCCTGTCTGAATGATGTTTAGTATTGGGTATCATGTATTCATGTTGATATCATTAAGATTTTGCTGATGATCAAGAAGGGGAAATTTTTTTATGCATTTTGTTACCAACCTGTTCCAGATACACGTGTATCGTTTATACACTTGGTTGTAAAACAGTATGTGGTAGGTGTGATGAGGTACTTAAGATACAGTTTTTGAACTTCTCTTTTCGAATCAACTGTAATAAATGATCAAATAAAATGGTAGAAACCCAATCATGAAGATACTGGAGAGGAAAGTAATTTCTGTAAATTTCTGTCAGCTGCAAAGTGAAGTAAAGATCAAAATGAATGAAAAAGTTTGTAACTTTTCAGGGTCACATAGTGAATCACACAGAAACCCTCGTCATAGTGTAAAGTAATCATTCTTCTTGTTTGTATTTATTTAAGCAGAGTGTTCGATAAAGTTGATGAAATGAAAGTCAATATGTCATCGTTTGGAGAAAAGAATGCTCGTGTACATCATCTCATCATCGTCATCATCATGGCGGTTGTACACTAAAGCATATCAGTATCGAGACAACAACACAATGCCAAGCCATATGTCATTGTATTATGTATAGCTGAATGCGAGATTACATGAATATACGAAGAAAGATATGCACTATTATTTGGAAGCAATATGCTTGTGATGATAATGACGGGTGTTTTTTTCTTCTTTTTCGTCTTGGAGAAAGAAATTTTTTCGAGTGTAATAAATTGTTGGCAGAAGCCGAAGCATTTTTTTGAGTTGTGTGAATATATCTTGACGAAATGGATGGATGGTTGGATGCCAGTAGTTGTGTGTGTGATGATGAAAGCATCTATCTCCGCTTTTTACTCGTTTTATATATCTTTAAATTGTTACAGACCTCCATACTCCATATGTACTTGTTTGCTCCTACTATTTTCTTTTTCCCACTCACTCACTCAGCAGTAATGGTAATATCTTTGCCTGTTTTTCCCTCGATGATGATGGTGAAAGACACTATCTCACACGAAAAATACACATGAATATATACATGTACATACATCCCATCATCGACATCATCAGCATCATTGCATATCGTCATAAATACCACATTCATTGTATAAGCAGTGTACAGACAATACCAATAATATTGTGGATGGGTGAAAATGCTCCCAATGCAATTCAAATGCAATAAGGTACACACACATTTTATATCTCTCTGCTTTTAAAGAATGTAATATGTGTGTTGTGAGCAGTGTGTAAGATGATGATGTGATGTTAGCAGTGTCGGCAGTTCACTCACTCACAGTCATCTTCTCGCTCTGACTGACTCTTTCTCTCTATTGAAAAAAGAAGGACTTATCTGGCCAAGCAGATTGAATATATTTCATATGATGTTTCTTGAAAAATCAAGTTCTTATCAGGAGGATGGCAGGCTTTCTGCCAGTGTTTTCTGTCTTCCTTTTCTTTCTCACAAGTGACTTATATACCCATATAGCACAACATCCAAACTCACTACTTCAACATCAGAATGTGTTGTGTTGTGAAAAAAAAGAGAAAAAAATGTCTCGGATGAAAAATCTGCGAGCAATCGAGTGTGGATATCAATGCCAAACACCAAACATAAATTTCATGTACGCGTCTTTCGTCTTTTTTGGTGTAACCAAACTATATTATGGAACTGTATATTTATATATGCATTTTGGCATGTGTGTCTCTTCACATAGATATTGGTACGTAAGTGCAATCACATGGATCTCCTTGACTGGCAGTGTGTACATCTTACTTTCTCTTTTAAACGCGGCATAATACCTTTGTCACTCCTTTCTCCTACTACCATGGCATGTTGTATATATTTTTTGCTGTTACGTAAGTGTAAGCAGCTTCCCAGATAATGATGGTACATCTAGTACATCTTTTCGTTAACTTATTATTTATACGGATATTTAAGGCGATGTAGTATTACTCTTTTCGTAGCTGCAAATAAACGACCGTGTACAAGACAGTTTGATAAGAGCATCATCATCATAACATATGAAGTTACTTGGCTGGAAGGAAGGATATCTGGATGATTCGATATGAGCAGAGAGAAAAAACACACAGAAAAAGTGGGGGCGAAAGGGTTGATATCATTTTTTGCTACTGCTGATATATAAGTACCTCAAGTTCCTTTGTCCACAAAGCTATAAGCCCCAATATCATATAATCATCATAAAGTGGTCATTCATTGCACACTAAATAAATCACAAGAGTATATGTCTAACTATAGCTCCAATTTTGATGTATACCACCATAAACTTCCAGCACCCTGCTTTATTAATGCAATTTTTCTTTGTCGTGATAGAAGGTTGTAATCACACTGAAATATTACAATGAAAGCATCAAGTTGCTCAGTATAAACAATTCACAACTGGTACTGCTTTTTCCTGTTAGCGCTCACGTATCAAGATTTCTGGTCATTGTGAAAATTCATGTAATTTTAATGTGAAATGTTTTTTTTTGGTGAAAACATGATATTTTTCTCTCTACATCACTGCACAACTAGAACTAGATACTTTTCTCAAGTATATGCTATCAATTTCACTTTTTTCATACTGGTACATTGCCATTTATCAATAAAATGAATTTTTACAGCCGAGTCCATCATGCAATTTTAAATTGTTGATTGAATCGCCTCCTTTCCCCGTCACCACCGTTTATTTTCAACTCGGGGGAGCACATACCTAACACAATACAATACAAGACACGTGTTCAAAAAGAGTTGATTTTACGGAACAAGTACGTAATTTACGATCCACTTTCTTTTACATAAAATGGCGTGTATTATGAGTTGAGCGTATAAAAAGTAGGTAGCACTCATCAACGCATAAAATATTAGCGAGGATATTATAAAATGATATCAGAATTCAGAAGCAATGGAAAGCAAACGACATAAGCTTAGCTGCATCGACATGATTGCTTATAGAAATAAAAATTACTTGCCTGCATATCGTGTGAAGCTTGCCGAAAAATGCTCAACCCATGTTTTTGTGTGTGGAGAGGCAGGACTGGAGATAATTGCTCTGAATAATAAAATCAAGACATGGTGGTGCTGATGATGGAAGGGTAATAATATTGGGACTGCGGAAATAATAATCGGGCTTGTAGATGTTGAGGTAAGATATTTATTAGATTTTTAGGCATGTGAAACGACAGTGGAAAAGCTAAATATATGCACTCAGTTCTGGTTGCAATTGAGGAGTAATTATCATAAGCATTATTATACCTGCTTCAAAATTCACAGACATGAAAAATGGTTTATCCCGAAAAATGAAATTACGTTTTTGACTCTGCGATAGCTTTTTGCCTGCTTTAAGCCCGATTTTCAGCCAATGCATAAATCATACTTACCAGCTGTGTACTATCGATACATTGCCCAATCGGTGCACGTGAATAATTCAGCTATTTCTCTCTCCTACTGGGTAATCATAATAATATCTTCCTCGTCATACATAATTGCAAACGCAAGCCGTATCCAAAACTCGTAATACAAACAAAGTAATTATTCAGAACATTTTACAGAATGCTTCCACTTGGTTAATTTATTGGTAACAAGAGGAGGCCCAGTAAGCATAGACGAATCTCAAATCTTCATAAAAGATTGTCAATTGTGTGACATACAGGAAAAGCGGTTGGCTCTGGCTAAATTACAAGCCTTCCATTATCTTGATATAAACTGTACATTTGACATTCATTCAAACAGCTAAGGAACAAGTGGGAATTAAATAATGAGAAAACGTATTCAATCATTGTGATGATGGTTAAACTTCTTCAGAGATTATCTGTTCCAAATGCCTATTGAGTGTTGTAAATGTAGCATTTGCCTTCGTTTGAATGAGTAGAATATAGCGGTTGATAGCGATAAGCGGTCTAAGGAGAAAAACGACAGGAAATATGATACTGATAACAAGTGCAACTCTCTGCTGAAAGCTTAGTAACGATATATATTACTTTTTTTCTCATCCGAGTATTATTTCATTGTATGATTGCATGTCTGCAATAAAAATTAATAAAGTAATACAACCAATAAAACACAAAGCAAGGAGATAACTTCAAACTTCTCTCTGTCAATGACATGACATAATATTTACTCTTACGTTTTATCAATGATAATGTGCCTAATTTATGATCATGGTGAATCATCATCGACACATATCACGTTCGATTGACAACGACAGAAAACAAGTGTGCTTCTTTGTTCTATCCATCTCCGTGCTCATTATGTTTATGCCATAAGTAATGTGTGGTGGTACGGGTGGTTAAAAGAATGATAAGAAGATTTTAGATTAGTGTACTTTATCAGAAGAAGTTGTGCATTGTATTTTTAAACAAGCATAAATTCTCATTTTGAAGTGAATTAAGTAATTAAAAGGGTAAATTTTATCGGAACTCTCACATTAACTGGTCATTAGCTTTTTTCTTTGCAATTAAAAATATTGAACATAAAAAATATCATTGTGGAACAGTACAATGGCAAAAGTCTAACGAAGAAATATTTCTTGGGTTTTCAGTTTTCACACAAATACAAATCAACATCAGGTCACAAAACCAGGTCCTGGAATATCTCTTTCCGAGTTTCCTCCGTTTTGGACATGAATTTATCTCTTTTCCAAACTCTTGAGCATGTAGCATTCTAGAGATTCCCTTAATCTGACAAAAATAATAAATATAAAGCTATAAACACTTAATTATACACCCAAATAATATGGTGCTTTCTTTTCATTAGACTATCATAGAGCGCTTGGAGGCGTTTGGTGACGATGATCATGACGAAGGAAGAAAAGTTTGATAGAGAAAATCGGATGTTTAAATATTTGGAAGGAAACGGAACGATGTGTACTTTTCCAGATTTTGTTTCACAAATGCATAAGGTTGATATAGCTTTCGCTTCTGGTGATGGCTTTTGTTGATATGTAAGCATGTATCTGTTGCACTCTCATCACCGATCTTTTCGCCAACGGCAAATGTACCTTTTCCACATCTTCCATACATGTGCTCAGTGAGTCGTGCTTAACTCGCTTATTACATGTTTTGTGGTCTTGGTAGTTGTGAATCGTGTGAGATAGCTAGTTTCCCAATGTAGCTACTGAGCTACCACTTACATCAATGCAATACGTTGTTGCCTTTTTGGTGACATATCTTGTCCAAAAACTTTACATAACTGATAATGAAACAGTTTTAGCAGGATGATGGTCTTTTAGAAAGAGGGCTTTTTTGGCATTAATACTTAAAATATATCTTATTATATTATTATGATTTTGGCTACCTTACAAAACCACACAAGCCTCAGCGTTTATTATTATCTAACCCACTCGCTTAACATCATGTGTGCTTGTACACTTATTTATACCACTTTTATTATGATTGTAAAGTTTACATATATTATAGATTTATTTAATCGATAGATACCATTTTCCACTTTCCCTCCGTAATAAACATCATAAATTTGTGTAAACTTTACCCAGTGATATCATATCTTGATGGTTAATACTTTGTAAGTTAGTTCACAACAACAGCAGTCGCTGTAGTTCTCTAGTATAGAGCTGTAGTATAGAGCTGCAAGGACATGGAATATCCGTGGTCTAAATATTAAACTTGCTTTTTCCAACTTCCATGTAACATCATGTGCGCTTACCTATGCATATGAGTGTGTATACATATTTGCTTCCCCTCCTCTGCCACCACCAAACTGATGACTGATATGCTTGTGCTCCAAGTTATGGTTTAAAAAAGAGATAGCACACTTACACATGGCATGAAATACTGTAAAAAGTAGGGGCGCATTAATTGTAGCACATCGCACATCATATCTCCCAGAATATCTTACGAATCGTCCGAAAGGAGTAATAATAATATTATTACGTACGACTACTGTATACGTGTGGGCTGGCTTAACACGGTGAAATATCGCACACACGCATTATACACTCATGCATAACAATAATAAGCTTTTGTTGTTGCTGGCGTTATCTAGATTTTTAACTTTTCTTTTGCTTACTTATTGCCACCATACTTCTAGATACTCGGTTTTGTTACTACCCATGAAGTCGTAAAAATTTCACTACTTTACATTTCGCTACCTTGAAATAATACAATTTTACAATTCCGAACGTATTCCAGGAGAAAGTTGAAAACCAGCACACAATGGAAGCAAAAGTGGACGAAAAATTTCCTTCAATTGACCGTTCAAATTCATAAAAACATAAAGCATGTTACACATAGCAATATCTATAGTGGATTATCCAACAACACCTATCAATTTTTATTGATGACTTACTTTATCTTCGGTCATGATAACCAAGACAAGAATTTGTGCATGGAGATTTGAAAAACATGATAGAAATCATGAGTGATGCATGAGCGTTTCAACGAAGAACTTTTAGTTACTTTAAGAGGCATTTTAAGTTGCCCAGCTTTGCAAACATTGAAAATGCATAATGTCTTCAATATGTATACAATCTCGTTGGAGGTAGATAGGTATATATCGATGATTGACGTGAATCAGTGATGTATATCCGTTTTCTGTGATATTTATACTTTTTAGCAACCACTCAAAGTATTCTTAGTACATCGTTCGTACTCATGGATTTGATCAAGTTTCAAGAAACACAAACACAACAATTCTTATCTCATCAAATTCGAAGAAGAGGAGAGCAGAAAATGACTGAAAAGAAGAGTTTGATTTGATTGTGTAACCTTTTTACAAAAGTATGTATGCATCATGACGATGATGGTGATCATGATGATGATCAATGTTAGCATGATATTATAATGCAACAAACAACATCATCAACATCTTCATGATCTCCATAAATAATATGAAGAAGAAGAAATAACATTCTTTCTTCTGTAATCAGAGCCACGGGATCAGTGCCTGGCTCTGCGGTGTACTTCGACCCGTGAGTGCAAGCAAAGCAAATTGACCAAGTGAAGAAGAAACATTTTTTATTTACTTTGGGAATTTTCATAAACCTTCCTGCTTCATTGGCATATAAGGCATAAAGAAGTTTATCCTATTGCTACATAGAGTTCGATTCCAATCATCTTGTGAAGTTATCAGAAAGTGATATTAATTTTTGCGTCGCCGTTTTCACTGATTAATTTTATGCTAGTGAAGATGTTCATACTGAAAATAAGCAGAGTAAACATCAAATTAATAAATATGTAGTTGTAAAATATACAGTATTTTAGTTAGAATTGTAATATCAATCACATAAACTGATCGTGGTTTGATTATTAATAAAGTGGGAAACTGATAAAAACGTTGGTATCAAAGTACAAAGACAACTGCATGACAGCAAGAGAGTATATAGGATTACTTCATCATCTTCATAGAACAGTTGAGTTTTGTAAGATTGCGTCGATACCTTGAAACAAAATTTATGTACAAATATGGAAAAATTATCTCCGATTATGGAATCCTTTACGATGCAACCTTTGGAACCGTCGAGGACAATATCATTTTTTGTATGAAGTGCAACACTACGATACATGATGACGAAGTTGATTTTGATCTGTCTTTGATGTTTACATGTCTGCCGCGTATAGCATGTTTGCATAATCACATGCAAAGTTTATGATTAATTTTATGCTACAAGCGCTGAAAACTTTACATTCTCAATACTATAAAGGCAGAAGAACAATAATTTCGGTTTAGGAAATGAAACTCGTTACGACTTTCCTCGCGAGGTGCATATTCTCATTTTCTCTTAATCTGTTGTTTTGTGAACAAATATGGACAAAGCAAATAGGGGATAAAAAGTGGTTTTGTCTGGTACCGACCCTACTTGGAGGAATGAATCTTTACTTTCCATGTATTTCAACACTGTCCAGTATCAAATGTAATCGTGATAACTTTAGCTTAATCACACTTTTGAATGTATCCAAACCAAAGGTATTCCAAAAGAAACTTGAACTCACCTTTGAAATTAGTTGATGTTAAGTGTTATACGCATTGCATGTATATACCTACGAAAGTCCATTGATTATCTTGATTCATGCAGTAGCACCGTGATTTCGAAGTTCGAGGTAAAAAGTCCATCGTCTGGAACTCATTTTTTAACTGATATCATCATCTCCTATCGTCATTTCATGATGGTCATCTACAAAAGCCTCCAGCTTAACTTAAGGATATGAAAATGTCACTGATGATGGGGTCATATCGCTACATCCTCATTATAGTGAGATATATGGAGCATCACATGCATGCATTATATCGTGTAACTAATCATAACCAATAATCATAGTTTGTGGTTGACTATTGCAGTAGAATTTCATAAAGGGGTAACATTACAACTTGAATAATTTCCTCAAATGGAAGATTAAATAAGGACATAAAATTATCAGCTTTCCTTCTTACTGTTGCTGGTCACTCACTCAACTTCTCGTCACCAAAAAGTCGTCATAACATAATCCAGTGGAATCGAGATCTTGATAATGTAATGATGACGATATCATAATGATGATAAAACTTACAGATATGAAAAAACTTCTTATAAACGAGGAAAATGCTTTTTAATGTATACAGGAATAATAAAAAAAGTAGCATCCTCGCTATGAATGTGGTGGTGGTGGGAGTCATTCAACCAGTTGCTGATTAGTATTCAACAAAGTGTATCAGAAAAAGTTACGACGATAGGCGATTATGATGTCGCTGATTTCTTTTATATGTAGGTATATCATCAAGAAGCATGGAGTATATAAATTGATATGGTCACTTTATTGCCCATTGTTTTCAGTAAAAGTTACCATTTGATTTGATTTTTAACTGTCCAAATCGTATCATTCACTTCTGCCTAACTACCTGCTTGACTCCATTCTTGTCATTTTGTTACACGACAGACCTGATCCTCCAGCAAGTTGGGATTTGAATGAGTGAGATCGTTAGAAAAGAAGTTGTAATAATAAAACTCGAGTGTAGCTGCTGTTGTTGTGAGTCACCGTCACCACTTTGATGTCCACTCTTTGATAATAATATGGAAGGAACATGGTGCAGGCGACAACAGACAAAAAACAACTTTTTATAGGAAATTCTTGATCATGCTTTCCTTACTGCAGGTGGGGCAAGCCTGTAGCCTGCATATGCATTAGGATATGCAAGTATTTCCTTTCCATCTTCTCGCAGCACGCTGATTTTGACATGCAACGTGTTTCTCCAGTTCTGACACCTCAATGTTGGTGTGTGTATATACATACTTGTCATGAAGGAAAACATCAATATTATGAAGCATTGGCCGTACATTTTTAATGCAAAGCTTTCAGGAGTCAGAGCAAACCTTTTCAAGATCCTGAAGAGTTAGGTTAAACTTAAAAAATATATTGTATCTCACCTGACGCCGAACTAGGGGTCCCATACGAATACGAATATTCATGAATAGTAGCGAATACATAGAAACTGAACTTTCGAATACTTCACG